>JAUMHQ010000069.1:7289048-7304950 GCA_032361165.1 Enteromius paludinosus
GGTACTGACCAGGCTCAACCCTGCTTAGCTTCAGTGGGCAACCAGGCTTGGGCTGCAGGGTGATATGGCTGTGGCTGTGAATCTCGTAATATTATGACTTTAATCTCACAGTTTCGACTTTTTTCTCGTAGTAGTTTTTCGACTTTAATCTCGTAATATTATGACTTTAATCTCATAGTTTTAGAATTTTTTTTTGGTGGCACTAAAACGTCATCATAGAACCTAACCCTAAGTATCTATAACAAATAATGACCCAAACCAATAAACAATCAGGTTATTTGAACACGATGTACTGCAAACAAAAAAAACACTCATGCACTAAAGCAGGCCAACCCTCTCTGTATTATTACATAAGACACCAGCAAATGTCATCTACTCATCCTCTTTATTTTTGAATTTCTAACATTCTCACATTGTAAGATCTTTTGGTTGACAGTCAGCACAATGCACAAATTGTTTATGTTTTGAAGGGCGATGTGCCAACAACCAAAACACTGTTTCTGTATTGAAGTCTGCTATTAGTCCTTGATATAGTCACTGTTGCTAGGATACAGCAGCCTCCCACACAAATAAACTGAAGCTGCCGGAGCTCTTCCTCTCTCTCAGCAGTACACTGTTTAGCTATCACTCACATAGGACAGGTCAAACATAAACTTACATACACTGAAAAGTTTAAGTACGTACTTTAAAATTTATGGCTAAAAAGGTACAAATCAATATTAGCAAAAAAAAAACAAAAAACTATTTCCCTGTCAGTATTTGACGTTCATTTACAATGTCTTATTATATTGTTTATTATTTGGAAATATATGCTGCATATTCTATGGAAAGACATGTTTATGGAGCATATGATTAAATGTCACACCATGTGAATACTGTACATGCTCAATCTGTGTCATACTCACCGCCACAAGCAATGGTGACGCAACACGGAGCAACAAGCTGGCCACAAACAGTGCAATTGCCAAGACAATATTGATATAAAAATATTAAATATATTAAATACTAACACTTCGACACTGCATGCCATCCACCAATACAGTTCAAGCCATTAAGCAAAGCTAAAGACAGTCCACATCTGGCTTACATCACATTAAATACTATATGGTATACAGTGATCTGTGAGATACACATCTCTCTACTCTAAGCACAGTAGCAATAACAATGTATATCTTACATAAGAAAAATAGAGGGGCTGAGCTGCTTCTGTGGTCTGCTGTTTCTGACATGCCTCACTGTTAGAGCTCTTGGCGAAACCATTTTCCATACAACCCTCAAACCACATACACTTCAAAACTATAAGAGTGAGTGCCAAACTATTTATCACAACCCATTCAGTTAAGTTATTAAAGGCAATTGGAGCAAAAATGTACACATCTTAAGAAGGCGGCAGGAGAACAAAAAACAAAGGAATCTTGGTTTTCTATAGAAACAGGTTTGCTCAAAACTAAGCAGGTAAACTATTGGCACCTCACTGAGAAATTACCAGCCTTCATATTGACGTCAAAAGTCAAAGCGTAGTCACTTAAAGGGACAGTTCACCAATTCTGTAAAGGACTTTTTATGATTAGTCTTACAGTGTCTTGATAAACTATCCGAAGCTTGGAAATGACTAAAAAAGCAAACATTTTAAATTTGTACACAATTGTACACAAAACGCTGATTCATTTAGAAATTAAGCAAGGGGCTGTTTGTTTTTATGAATGGATAATAGGTTAATTGAATCAAACGATTACTAATTTAAAAACGGATTGATTTACGGACAATATTGTGCCTAAAATGAAACTCATTCAATAATAAAACTAAAAATCTATTTTGTGATCACATGCACACACTTTAATATTGAGGAAAATGCGCTGTTGCATGTGTTAACTACATAAATATTAAAATCTATACAGGGATATTTTTTGATTCCATAACCTTATTTATAGGTTATCTTTCATTCTAACTGCATTCTAATAGACTTAATCATACATTGAATGCTTTTGGATTTTCAAGACGTTTTTTTTTTTGGGCAAAGTCTGAGACATACTTGATAATGTTAGCTTGCGGCTCGTTAACAATTATGTTATTATCACAGACGATAAACATCACAAATCTCCACTTTGAAATTTTGCCTGTTAATTATAAGACAATATTCTACATATCTTTGTTTGTGTTCCAAAGATGAGCAGAAGTCTTGGGTTAGGAACATAGAGGGGGTGGGTTTTCAGTGACTGATAACAACCATTAAAATATTACAAACCATAAAACTTCATCAAGCTACAACCCACATTTCATTTCAGGGATTACATTTAAAAAAAAACAATAAAATACAGTATGCTTTGATCATTTCTATAACGACCTAACGTCAATCAGCAACAGAGTGACTTAATATCTAAACTACTTTATATATATATATGTATGTTGCAATAAGCATAGTTCTAGTGAGGAAGTTACAACACTCTTGGTTTTCCTTCAGGAAGGTGTGCCCTCCAGCTCTAGTTCTCCATTTACCCTATTAGCACAATAGCTTCTCCTTCGCAGTGGCCAACATTTAATCTGTCTCAAGTGGCTTTAATGTCAGGGATCTGAAACTGATTCTGCTGAGACAGCAAACTATGAGCCATGACTAAATACTCTGGAAAATATCAAACTCCAATTAAAAAGCAAACCCAGATGCTTGATCGTTTTCATGTGTCGTGCTGGAAACACAAGCAATGATTTCCATGTGTTCATCAAAGGAGAGTAACAAGGTGGGCTGGCACAAGATAAATGTTTCGTTTAATTCTGCCCAGCACTTGTGCTCAACTTCCTCAGAGTGGCTAATGACAAACTTTAAGATTAACTTTTTACAAACGGTCCATCGATGATTTCATGTGAGGGATCAATGAAACGTCTACAATTGTACACTTCTTGTCCATTATGCAACGTCCCAAATTTAGTATTTTAATTTAGTTAGTGTACATCCTAAAGTCAAGTGAGATTTATCGAAAGACCGTGTAAAATAAGGGTCCTTAAGAGGGGGTCCACAATTAAACAACAGGATGATGCTATAAAAATAATATTTAAATATCTATTAAACATTTTTTTTTTGAATGAAAATAAATTAAAAGAAAAAAAGGACGAAGAAAAATAAAATCTGTGTTATTTTAATATTATTTATAAGGCATTAATTACTATCTATTAAGATATTTAATTCTGCTACTTTCGTTTTTTCATTTTAGTAATTTTAGCAAATTTCTGATTTCCATACGTAGTTTTTCATCTAATATATACATTGCGGTTTATATTCTATTATATTTACGTTATAATCAGCAACTTCTATCGTTCATAGTTTTAATTAATGATAACGACTCTAAATGTGTCATTCTCACACAAGATAAATCTAATAATTGTACTTTAACACACATATGATGCTAAACACACTATTATTGGACAGACAACACTCAGTTTTATGCATTATGTCTTTTCTATGGGTCCTTTGTGTGAAAAAGGTTGAAGAAAAACAAACAAACAAACAATTTAGGGATCACCGTGAATATCTGAGATTACAGGATTCTGTATTTAAATGAAATCTAGATATGTGGACAAAAATAACAAATAAAAAAAAATTGCATGGAACCAACAAATCAAGCAAATAATAGCATTTCTATTATATTTCATCAAACTATACATTTAGAATCAAAAACACATCAGTGCGTAAATCCTGCACCCAGGCACTACAGAATTTGATTTCAGACATTCATGCCTTGCAGTGGCAGGAAGTGGAGATGTCAGGAGTCTAGTCTAAGAGCTTTAAAGATACACCTGTGTATGACTCACGAGTTGTTTGAAGACTGCAGATCTATTAGGTTGTTTACTCTCATGCACACAGAGTTTCAGTTTCGCCAATAGAGTCAATGAGACACAAACAGGATGCAAAAACTTCCAGTGCGTTTAACCTTTCTGCCGCACAGAAGCTTAAATCATCAACAGACCCCTGGCCTACAGTATCTGACACTGAGGGGCTCAACAAGTAAACCCCACTGTCTCAGCATAAACCGCAGTATTGATCTACAAACATCAAAACTCAGAGTTTACAGATAATATAGTAAGTTAGCACGCCAGTAGCCTACATTAGTTGTCTATTTTTCGCGACATACGAGTGATGTAAAGCTCATGCGAGAATACTAACTATTTCCTGTTTATATTTTAGATTGTATATCTCGAGTATACATGACAGTCACGCTCCGTGTTTGTCAATGGCTCAATCCTCACATCAGCAAACAGGCTAGCAGGAGAACTACAGCGCTACACATTAAATCTTTTACTGACATATAACGTAATGTCGTTTCTTACCCTGTTCCCTATAGCTGTGTCTAGCTTGCTTGTCGTAGACCCTTGGTTCAATGCTCCATAACTGTCCTTGATGTGGTCACCCATGTATCCAGGGATTGATTCTGTTTTTCTTTGGGACTGAAGTTTTTTTTTTTTGAGGAAGTAAGATGGCCGATGCTAGACTGTTCGTCTGAACTCTGTGACGCAAACAGAGGTGTTATAAGCCAGTCGCCATCAGGGGGCGCTAGTGTTCCATTAATTAAAATGTATTTAGTTGTAACAAAATTACTGTTCATTTACACCGTATTGTTTAAAGGTACAGTTAACCCAAAACGATAGATTTTTGTTTTAATTTTACTTCTCAGTACCCGCTCACTTTCAGTTTTAGGAAAAAGTCATTACGAAAGTAAGTTAGTTTCAGAAATTATTTTTTTGGTTGAATACACAGACATAATTACAGAAATAATTTATTTTATTCATGACAAAAATATTAACAATTTTTTTAAGAGTGGAATTTGGCAATGAAAATATTAAAATAAGCAAACAAGTACATTTAAATGTCTACAGTACACAGCAATGTCACAAGTCATTACAAACGGCAAGATATTTAAAGGAATGATAATTCTGTCGTTAATTACTCACCCTCATGTCATTCTTGAGACCTGCGTTCATCTTGGGAAAATTAAGATATTTTTTATGAATTCTGAGAGCTTTCTGAACCTTCCATAGACAGCATAGATCCCAACATGAGTAAGGTTCAGAAAAACAGTGGTAAATCCTGCACCCAGGCACTACAGAATTTGATTTCAGACATTCATGCCTTGCAGTGGCAGGAAGTGGAGATGTCAGGAGTCTAGTCTAAGAGCTTTAAAGATACACCTGTGTATGACTCACGAGTTGTTTGAAGACTGCAGATCTATTAGGTTGTTTACTCTCATGCACACAGAGTTTCAGTTTCGCCAATAGAGTCAATGAGACACAAACAGGATGCAAAAACTTCCAGTGCGTTTAACCTTTCTGCCGCACAGAAGCTTAAATCATCAACAGACCCCTGGCCTACAGTATCTGACACTGAGGGGCTCAACAAGTAAACCCCACTGTCTCAGCATAAACCGCAGTATTGATCTACAAACATCAAAACTCAGAGATATTTTTTATGAATTCTAAAAGCTTTCTGAACCTTCCATAGACAGCAAAGATCCTAACATGAGTAAGGTTCAGAAAAACAGTGGTATGACAATCGTAAGAATAAGGAGAGCATCACATACATAACGTTGCAAACGTTGTTTACATGTGATACTCTCCAAAATGGCACTATAAAATGAGGGGGAGACAAATTGTTGAGAAAAAAAGTATTCTCATAGCTTGGTAAAATTACAGTTGTACAATATTTTACTGATGGCCTTACTATGTTTTTGGACCTTGATCACGTTAGGATCTATGCTGTCTATGAGAGGTTCAAAGAGCTCTCAGAATTTATCCAAAATATCTTAATTTCCAAAGATGAACGAAGGCCTTAAAAGTTTGGAATGACATGCGGGTAAGGAATTCATTTCAGTTTAAATATTCATAAATACAATATTTCATAATAAATGTGAACATGAATCCCTTTTGACAAGGCACAGTTACCAAACCTGAGATTACAACGCCAATACTTTTCTTCTTTATGATGTCTTCTTGTTTTTCTGAATAGGCACCACATCCATCGGATTGTGTAGGAATTCATGAAGCTGCCTTGCATTGCTACTACTGCCCAATATCTCGCTGAGCTTTTCCTGGCTAAACGTTAGAAGATCAGCCAGACAGGAAGCGTGTTTTATAAGGCTCTTGAAGTTTTTCACATTGACTCCAGGCATGCGGAGCAAGAAGTCATGAGGGCCGGGGTTGTACAGGTCTGCTGATTCCGTCACAGTCTCTGATTCGGCAGTAACGGCCTGAGCTGTGGCAGCGTCAGGCTCCGGGCGGCCATGTTTGAGCTCCTGGAACAGCTCTGCTGTCACATAGGGAGACGGGCACCAGAGCAGCCTCAAGCGCGGGAAATGGAGGGTGAGGAGGGTCAGTTTGGAGGTGACGTCACTGGCAGAAATCTCCTGGCGAAAGTCACTGCGGGCCACCAAAGAGAAAGGCTTTGCGGGGTCGAACTCGATAAGCAGCACGGGACGGCGATAGAAGCGAGTCATAGAGAGGCACTGTGTGTAGAGACGCCCACTCTGCAGGGAACCAATGAGATCGCTGACGCTTTTGCGCTCCACGCAGATCTCTGAAGTCAATATGTAGTCGCCAACCTCTAAGGTGACGGGCTCAATGTCGAGACCCCGTTGATGCAGAAGGGAAGGAAGCTCACTGCGGAACTCCCGCATGTCAACTATGATTCGCTGAGGCTCTTTAACCTCTTCACTGCCCCCTAATTGAACACATCAAGCATTATTCAGCACTTTACATGTTAAACTGACAAAACCATATTGTATTAATATGTCAGGTTGGTACAATGATGGTTTACCTGCTTTACGGGTGTTGGTGGCAGCATTAGCAGTTTCCTGACTGCGGACAAGATCTAGGTTGGTGTCTTCCCTACCCTCTCTCTCTTCTGGAACAACCATGCTGGCCTTTTCCCTGTAAAAAAAAAAAAAGAATAAAAATGAAATAAGTCACAAAAAGATAATGCAATTGAACTCATTTTTTAAATATTGAGCTAACCTTATGAGGGACTCGAATGCTTGCTTTTCTTTGTTCAAGACTGTAAGATACCTCTGTTCTTCTGTTGAGCCTCCATATATAAGAAAATAAACACTAAACATAAGGGGAAAAATCAGCAAAGTTAAATATATTATATCGAAATATAGATTTACTCATAACATTTATTTATTTTATTATACACACATAAATAAGTATATATATACACATATATGAACACAACAACCATTCAAAATTTTAGGGCGAGTATGATTTTTTTTAAAAATTAGAACTAAGACATTTAAAACACTTCTTGAGCACCAAATCAGATTTATAGAATGATTTCTAAAGGATCATGTGGCACTGAAGACCGATATAATGTCTATTTATCTTTGCCATCACAAAATGTAGCATTTTAAAATATATTACAATAGAAAACTGTTATTTAAACTGTCACAATATTATCTTTCTGATTAAACAAATGTAGTCTTGGTCAGCACATTTACAAAATCTTACCGACCCCAAATTTTGAGTACTATTATTTGTTTCTTAGAATATAGATACACACCGGAGAGGTTTTCCCGGTCTGCTGGCTTTATAAATCTCAAGCTGCCTCACGAAACTGAGTTCTGCGTCGTACAAAACGACAAACATGGGGTCAACTTCATGCAACACCCGTGTCAAACTGTAGGGGTCGCTGCATCCCTTCAAAGGGTGAATGACAGTCAGCGGCTCTTTAAGAACGCCGTAGTAGTCATCGGAAGAAATATCAAGCAGTATCTCTTCTTCTTCCTCTTCCTCCTCTTCGGCCAACCGTCCTTCATCTTCGCTGTTTCCAAGTAGGTCCTTCTCAGCTCCGTCTTCCTGCCTCTGCGAGACTCTTGAAGGTCTCTCATTCTTTGTTGGTTTCTTTGAGTTGGCTTTGGTTTTTTTCGGCAGCCCATTTTTCCCTTTGCTCTTAGCAGAGTCCTTCTTGGTCCAGCCTTTGTCAAGCTTCAGTAAATCAGGCGGAGGATCTTCTTTTCCGATGGTGCGTGAATAAAGGCGATTCAGTAGGTGCTCTGCTCCTTTTTGGACATATTCCTTAAGCTGAGCACATGTTCTATCATCACTGGCGCAAATCAACACACGGCCTGCAGTACAGACAACAAATTTAACCTTATGCTTTGCATATGAATGGTTATCACCAAACACTTTACTGTTAAATGGTGTTTACCTGGTTCATGCTTGGAGCTACTGTTTTCTTTCTCAATCTCCTGTAGTACTTCTGATAGCGCTTCCCACTTTGGATTTTTCTCAAGCACGAGCTCTCTTATCGGAGGGGCTAGTTTTATACATAAACAGTAAAGAACAGCGCACATTAATTAAAAACTATTAAGTATGTGAACACCTAGAAACACTACACATAAAATATACTGCACCTAGGGCACTTTGTTTCTGGTCAGTCTCTCCAACTTTTAGTTTCTTCTTTGACTCCTGCATGTGATACACGCGGCTTCGAGCATTTACAAACATTGATGTGCTTGAGTCCAAGAATAACCAACCTAATTTACAACAGGAGAAAAAAAAAAAAGAATCAGGTGACCTTTACTGACTATAATATGCTCCATCTCTGAAGAGTTCAAATAGAGCAAATAGATACCTGAATTACTACCGAAGCTTTTCTGGCTGGTTCTTAAAGACTCCAGCAGATTGAGGAAGGTGACACAGTCGTACTGAGTAAGGTAGAAAAGAAGGGTTCTTAAAATCTTCATGTCCTGAACGAGAGATTTGGTCCTGGACCCCAGCTGATGCCACAGTGGGTCGAGATAATGACGAATTGTCTACATTTGAGGAAAAACAAAGAAAAAAACTTGGTCAGAAACTCACAACTTATCTTTATTTTTATTTTGTTTTTACTTTTTTAATATTTTGAAATAATTTCCTATTTATATTTGCCCCAGCAATACAGCACGTTTTAAAAAGTTCAAGGGCTCGCAAAATTTCAAAATCCCTGGTAGCCCTTCGGGCAGGCACTCTTCAGTTTTTGGTAGCCCAAAATAAATTTAAGTAGCCCGAAGAAAAAAAAGAGATTATTTTTTATGTATTGTATTGTAAAGGAAACAAAACATCAATCAAAAAAATGTTCAATCACAAGTTACAAAAACTGTAAAAAATTACAATCAACTCACATTTTCGGTTCTAACAGAACAGAAATTTCTATGCACTTGTAAGAACAATATTCAGGGCCGCTGCTGGCCAAAGGGGTGACCTAAACAGAATAGTACTGTAGTGCCCGCTCCCTCAAAAAAACACCTACTAGCCTATATGGGGTCAAAATAGAACTTTCTATAAATATAAAAGTTAATTAATTAATTGTAATTACATTGTATTATTGATAAATTACAATTGTAGCCCAAGACAGAAACTATATGATTTTATTAATACAGTGAGATTGATTTTATGGTCTTAAGCATTCAGAAATCACACAAAATAAACGTCCATGTTTTTGTTGAATAAATTAAATAGGCTCTAGCATTTCTATAATAAAAAGGTGGCCAAGTTAAAAAATAAATGACAGTAAATTAGGTGAATATTTGAATTAAATCTTTGGTCAATATTAAACAAAGATTGGATCGTCGATTATCAGGCCATCTGTGCCCTTTGCAGGCATTGTATGACATTCTGTATTTTTACAGTGGTATTCAATGAAACCATAATTAAACCATATACCATATATTGCCTTGTTGTTTTTATATAATACATTTTACGTCATGGAAACTGCAATGTTAAGTCAGATGCGTTGTTGTTGGTGGTGAAATCACAGACAATAAAACACATTAGTCTCCTAACGTCAGTCCAAAATGTTTCACAGGATTATAAACGTATCTGAAATTGAAGCACCGGCTTCATCTCGGTTTATTTTCTTTCTCTGCGCCGGGTTGCGCTTATGTCTTTTCCCTGATATATTCTAGTTGTGCATCAATTATGATTATTTGATTCAGATGCGGGAACGCATGTCATGTGCTTACACTGCTCTGCGTTTATCTTTTTTTTCAATAATAATAATTAGCCTATATTTAGCCTGTATATAATATGTGTGTTCATGTTTCGATTTTTCTGTTTATGGAAAATGTTGATAGGGTGGCAGATCACTACAAATAAGTAAATGTATGGGAAACAGATCCCACAGCACAATAACCTGAGAGTCTAACTTCATTACTCTTCATTAGCTGTGTTTGTAGCTGGTTTGTAACCAGACCTATCAACAAACACAACAGACTAGTTGACTTCGGTCCAGGCGTGTGCGCCCGATGAAACCGTCCATACACAGTTCGCGCAATCACAAAGTGAAAGTAAAAAACAAGCACGTATACAAACGCGATTTCAAAACTTAAACTAATTGACAGTGGCTCCCCGATGCCCGAAAATAACATAATTACCCAAACATATTTGTGAAAGACTGCAAAAGCATTTAAATATATTTTTCCTCCCTATATGATAGCCCGACGGGCAGGGCTGAGATGGATTTTGGTAGCCCGACTGAAAGACACAATAGCCCCGGGACGTCGGGCTAGTGATTTTGCGAGCCCTGAGTTTATATAAAATTTTATTTATTTGTAACTACTATTTAATATAATTGTCATCCCTATTATAAATGATATAATGTCACCTCAATAAATATAATAAAAAAATGAAAAATGAATGATATAATGTAACTACATTGATTACCGTACTAATAAAATACTAGTAAATGTTAATACTAGTAATAATTAAAATTAGTTTTGTGTTATTGTGAACTTTTTATACAGTCAAATTCAATAAATAAGTGGAAGTGTTCCCTGCTATTTTCTTAAAAATAAATAAAGACTATTAAAATGTATTTATTTAATATTATTATTATATTTTGTGTATATTATATATTAATATACAGTATAATAAATATACAAAGAGTTCATTTTTTTGCTATTCTTTTTAACAATTCTTTTTTAAGTTGCAAATTAACTAAGAATAATGCAAACTAAAAATAAAACATTAAGAAACATGATAACATAATAAAAACATGATTTTTGAAAAAACGAAAGAAAAAAAAACAAACAAACTGAGTTATCTGTTTTTGCAAATGAACTGTTCATATTATACATATTTATTGTGTGTTATTGGTCATACTTTGTTTTAAGGTCCAACTCTTGCTATTAACAAACCATTACCTATTAGAACCATTAACTACAGACTTTAGCCTCAATAATCTCCTAATGTGGTGCTTATTAATGGTTAGTAAGGTTTAGGTATTGAGTAGGATTAGGGGTGTACAATACCGTCATGAAGAACATGTGCTTTATTTATTATGCACTATTTATTATTATAATTAATATGTTTATTATTGTTTTGTTTGTGGTATAGTGATTTTGTGTCCCTTGAGCATAATCAATAGCATGATGAAATGACTATTCTCACTTTCTCAAAGGAAGTGCCCAGGCTGTTCTCCAGAGAGAGGTCTTCTGCTTCCAGAGTGGGATTGTAGCGCTTCAGCTCTTTCAAGCAGGCGTTCATGATGTCCAGAATAGAGCTCTGAATGGCTCTCATTGCTGGAGTCTGAGACACATGCAGCTCCACCACATCCGGCTTGTGTTTGTCCAGTGTTGTGTTCACTGACGCTTGAAATCTAGCAGATAAAGCGTTTTATAAACAATATTCACCCACAAAAATCCTAAATACTCAAGAGTAAAAAAAAAAAAAAAAAAAAAAGTCATACCTTGGCCAAAGAAAGAGCTTCTTCACAAACAGGTTTCTCATGACACGCTCGACTTTACAGAAGCCAGAAGAGAAGGATGTGGCTTTGTCCGTAAAGGCCTTGATGAACCCGGTCTTGTTTTTCTGCCGATAAAGTCTCAGAATGAAAGCCTCCTGACAAGACTCTATGATCTTATGTGCACGATACACCAGGATTCCTGTGCAAACACGCAGCATGACAATTTAGTCCAGAAGCACGTTATTGAAAAGCTTCTGTATAGCTCCACTGTTTTTTTTCAAAGCCTTCCTCTGACCTGTTATGAGGTTAGCAGGAATTCGATCCGTCAGGAAGTCCACCACTAGGATGCGGCTGGTCACAAAGAAAACTCCTCCTTTAGTGTATACATTATATCTTTCATTATTATGCACATCACTGGTCACAGTCTGGGGAAGATGGCTTACTCCTTCAGCTCGGAGCTGCTCTGTAAAATACTCCTTCAACACACACACATTCATCTTTATTATTCAATCGCTTTATCCATTTAAAGACTAGTGTATCATATTTAATACATGAATGTCAAAGGCCTCTAACTGATCAACATGATCAAAACACAAATACGTAAAATATGTTATTCTAATAATCTCCATAGACACATCTTTTTTTTTTTACAAGGTAAGCAAAAGATATTGTTTGAAAAATTCCAAGATAAAAATGAAGAAAACTATATAATTTGTTTGGAAAAACCATGTAAAAATCTAAGTAATGTTTATTTAGAACTCTGAATCTCCATTGCATTGCTTTTAATTATATGTTTTATAATTAAACCTACAGAGCCTTGGCCATTAAACTTAGCATTTTAATATCACAGTATGTATTATTAATAAGTGAAAAGAGTGAAAATTATATTTACAAGCATTTAATGTTAAGTAGAAGAAAATGTTTGTATGGTCTATGTTCTGTAACTTTTATAGCCCTGCATTCAGGTTTACAATCAACAAAATCACTTTCCTGGGTCCCTTGCGGTTCACATATGAGCATACACATTGATTTGCCATGTCCTCTCTTACTGTACATCAGCAGAAGTATAAAAACATAATAAATCAGCCTGACCCACCTGTTCAGGAGTGGTCGTGTTTAACAGGAGCACCAGACTGCCCTCCTCTGAATAGACTCTCATAAAGTGTAGGAGAATGCGGTCGATCCCGAGCCCCTCGGCTGTGATCAGCAGTCCGTCTGAGCTGAACAAACTCAGAAACATCTCCGTCTCGTACTCCAGCAGCGGGCTCGCCATCTTCACGAGCGACTGACACAAGTAACTTAAGTACTGAAAAGACGTTAACGTTACTGGTTCATTGTGTCTGCTTTGCTGGAGGACATGAATACAGCTTTTTATGCCTTTTATCACTACAAATTAATGTAATGCCTAACGCTATATTTCCGGTGGTGCACACAAAATCAACGAACTCAACAAAATCTGTTTTGTTTAAACTATTTCATATTCCTTCACATTATACAAGTTTTGCTCGCAGTGTTTCAAAAGGGCATGTTGTGTCACGTGACGTCGCGGAGTTTAGCGCGTTGCTTTAAATTAGTATAGCGCCACCTGCTGTACTGGAGGTAGAACACAAACGCCACAAAATACTTTTTTCTTCTTCTAATTTTCCTTCGGGTCATTAAAAATGGAAAGTGTACTTCACATGAAGTGTACTCTTAAACATACATGAAGAGAACACTTCAGCTGCGTATGGTTTTCCTGTTTTTAAAACAGACTGATTTTTTTTTAAATGGCACCTAAACTGCTATCGTGCGTAGAAGCTCACCATCGCAACGTAAGAGAAAACAATGCCTCCTCGGTAAATGTCTGTCACCAACACGTCGAAATAAGAAAATTGTCCCAAGGGAGGGCGAATTATGAGATATGAGATAATTATGAGCCAACGGTATAAAGAGTATACAAATTGTGACATATTAAATCATTATAAAGAGATGAAAAGGAAAATATTAGAAAAAAAAAGACTTTTACCAAAGACTGTAGAATAGTATTAATTGCTTTTTTTTTCTTCAGAATTTCCACTTTTATGTCATAATTTTCATGTTTTATGTATCTTTTAAACATGTCTCTATCCTACCAATTCTCCAGATATGTTTGGTTACTAGGCTATGTATTGTATTTCTCACAACAGGCTAAAAATCTAAGTAAACAGCATATTTTAGCACATTTTAGTTTGTGTACTATATTGTCCATTGTACTGTATATTGCTCACACAGTAACACACTCATATTTACACATACACACACTCTTACGTCATAAAACTGTATATTTAACATTTACCACAAACCTATTCTATTCTATTCCATTCTGTGCAGAAGGCTGCAGAAACCATGAATCACTATGAGTGGGTGCATTGCTACCTAGTGTCCTTGAGAGAGCAGTAGAGCACTTCTGTGTGGAGTGCAGCTGAAGGATTGTTTATCACAGTTTAAGTGGGGCATGCTTAAAAATAAATAGGAAATGGATTTAAAGAGCTATTATGAAGAATACAATATGAACGAGGATGTTTTTATGCATAATCTTCTTTCTTTTTTCGCGTTTAGAGAAAATAGAGGGGAAAACATTTTCATATTGCTATCAACATAATTATACAAAACATTCTGTAGCAAATACACAAAATCTATGCAAACAGATGAATTAGTTGGAAACTCAATATCCAACGGCTACAGTTGTTTTCAGGCCTTCATGCCTCTAGGACACATTTATGAATGTGATATGTATAAGTGTTATACGACACTGCTGTTTAAACCCAAAGCAGCCTCTATACGCGGTACGTTGTCCACTCTTTAAAATGTAAAGGTCTTACATCACTTTCAATATAGACACCTTGTCAAGATAAAGTGAAATAGTGAATTCCAGGTCTGCACTTCTCAAGGTAAAAAAATCTTAAGTGCATTATTTTCTGTCACTTTGATGCTTTCATTGCTTATTTGCTGAATGAATAGAAAGGAGAACAAAACATGTACAGAGTGTATCTCAGGAAGCCCTTAACTCATCACATGCTCATCACTTGAAATTAAGCCGAAGTTACCTCGAACAACATGAAAGAGCTCCACTTGTTCATTTTTTGTAGTTAAGTGGCTGAAGGAGAAAAAAAACAAATAAAGAGACCTGCTGGTCAGAAAGCTTTTGTTTTGTTTTGTTTTTGAGGTCACTGACTAAGCACTTCAGGAGAGGAAGCCCTAATGGTGGAAGTAAAAGAAAGTAGGATGAACCTTTTATTCCGCCTTTTCTCAAACATCACCATGTCAGGAAGGATGAGGTTAGGGGGGAGATCTCGAAGATGCAAACAAACACTCGTCCCAAGCAGTAGTGGAGCATTGCAGTGACTGGGCATGTCAAGAAGCCTATGAGATTAATGGAGGCAGAAAAAGACGCCGGCTCAGAGAGCAGCTGGATTTTAGCAGTTTTTTCAAAGGAGGTGACAGGAGGTGCGCTGCTTAAACAGGGTTATGTCAATGAGTCATTAAAAACAAGTCCAAATGTTCAACTCACTGTAAATGGCTCCTGCTCTGCCTCTTTAACCCTGTGAAGGCTGACATATTAAAAAACAGAGTTTGTTTTGGGCTGGTGTATGATATGAGAGAATATGAAGCTCATACCTGAGAAGGAAAAACACCTTCAAGCACCTTCTTTTATTCAGAGGACCAAAGTGAGCAAAAATATACAATTTGGTACATTTGTGGATATTTACATATCCAAAAAGAAATCTGAATATCTTGTAATGTAAATCTATGAAATATATTATAGCAGACGACTCATTTAAATATCAGTCATTACTCTGTATCTCAAAATAATATGGTAATAAGATAATATTCAGAAGGCTTAGTATTACAATCATGTACTGTAGTTTTGATTATGGGGCACACACATATAATGTAATGCATGGTTGTGAGATGTACAAATAAACTTTACTCAAAAACCTGATGCATCATATTTGAATATTAAAATAATTTTAACATGATAGTCAAGTACAACCAGTCCAGTTTTCATCTTGAAATATTGCTATAACAATCTACAGGTCCTTTTCAAAAAATTTGCATATTGTGTTAAAGTTCATTATTTTCTGTAATGTACTGATAAACAATAGACTTTCATATATTTTAGATTCATTACACACAACTGAAGTAGTTCAAGCCTTTTATTGTTTTAATATTGATGATT
>JAUMHQ010000069.1:7318672-7340035 GCA_032361165.1 Enteromius paludinosus
GTCCAAAAGACGTCATAAAAAGTTGTCGTAAAAACTTTAATTCTGGCTCGTCAGGGGACGTCATTTCAACGTCTACATGTACTTTTGCTCAGTGGGACGTTCCCTGAAGGAGGGAACGAAGACGTTACACTTTCTCCTGCCACGACTCTGAGGTCGCGCTGACGCCGGCTCGGCACTGTGCACTGTGCACGTGCCCTCTTATACTCACGGAGTGATCGAGTGCACCTGTGCGCAATCAAGTGCATTCGTAACCTAGACATTATTCACAGTGATTTTAACACAGTCTTGTAATTGTGTCTTAAAATGTAAAATGTTTGTTTTTTTTTTTATTGGTAACCCTTTACTTTTTTGATTGTCTTGCATAAAGTAAAAAAAAATTTATTAAATAAAATAAAACAAAAATACTGTATAATTTCATGCATGTATCTGATTTGATATTTAACAATAATTAATAATAGGTCAATTAGGAGATGTTAAAATAAGGTTTTATTACTGTTTCCAAAGAATAATAACTGCGAATTAGTTTCTTGGAATTATAATTTACCTATGTATCCCACAATGTGTCATGTTTCTCACAAATTGCAATTTTTGACTTGTAACTGCATCTTAAACACAATAACATAACCTTTTTTTTTACTCTGAGGTGGCAATACATTTTAAATAGAAATTCTATTTTAAAACGTTTGTACACATTTCATTGTGTATTCGACTTGACATTTAACAAAACCCTTTCTTGAGAAAACAAGTACTAAGAAAAGTGGACTTTTGAATTCAAAATTGAGTCAACAATGAAAATTGCTATAGAAGCTTTGTCAAAACATTTGTTTGCAGCCTTGTCTGGATATAATCAACCATCACCCAACACTGTCAGATCAGTCCTACTCCTGTTTTTCTTTTATTTGTCTGCTGGTGTGTTGTTATTTTTCTGTGATTTTTATCCTGATTGAAGTTTAAAATAAAACTTTGAGGCAGCTGTTCTTTCACTGATCACTGATCTATCAAACCCTAATGCTTAATGAAGAAGTAGTGAGGAGGAAGTGTCGTAGGTCAGATGAAGCCTTGCGGAGCAGAAAAGGAAAACACACTGCATGACGGACATGGCGTGTAATGCATATGGCAGCGTCTGCCTGCTCTTCTGGCCTGACACTAATGGGTGTTGATGCCAGGCCGTTTAAAGGTCTCCAAACCTCATAAAATTCCATAGCTGTGCATTTACAGGCAGCTTATCATAACCTGACCTGTAAATTACATTCAACAGAGAAGCCACAAACCTGGGCTCATATTAAATCAGGCAAATATGACACTTCAGAGTTCCCTCGGATCCTAAAAGGGGATAATCTGATAAGTCAGCCATTGAAAAACCAGTTACTGTCAACATTTGGGTGATTTAAACTCACTTGGTGAGAAACATTTATGACAGCTTTAAAACGCTCTGTCACTTTGCTTCTAGCACTTATGTGCAAGACATTCAAGCGCAAGAAACATTGACTCAGAGACCCGACACTTGAAATCTAATGTACAAACACTCTCGTCACCTTCACAGGTGACTACCAGTCAACACATTCATATGTGAATAACTGCCGCTTGGCCTTCAGAGGTTATTTTTTACTTCCCTCTGTGCTTTGAGCTCAGGCAATTAGATAAGTGGTGAGATTGCAGGTATTCGGCTCATGCAGATGGTCCACAGCTCCACAAGCTCCAATTCATAACAGCCATCTCAAAGATTGGTGATGACAGAGGAACAAAAGGGCTTGAAAAAGAGACTCTCGACACAAACCTTGCCTCTTCAGTCACAAACATAAAATAAACCAACCTTAAAGAGTACTTTTCTCTAATAAATTGGATTCCTTTTTGTTGTTCCACAACTGAAACTGCATCTTATTGATAGCCTTTTCTACCTATTCATTACCAGTTAAGTTGATTATTCTGAATAATAAACATGCAAGTCAACACACTCCATATTATATCAATAATACATTTTTCGAATGTTAAAACTACTAAACAAATGCAAAAACAAATGCCAAATTTTAAGCAACCACAAATAAAAACAAAGAAGTTACAAAGTTGAAGATTTTTCTGATAAAAAGCAAATCTAGTCATAAAACATTAATTAAGAGCATATTTGTTGCAATTATTGTTAGATTAAAATGAACAGATTAATCAATGCATTCCTTTCATATTCTTATTTTAATCAGTTATTTCACTGGAAAACTAAACTAGACTAAATCACAGCAAGAGGTATCTCGTTATTTAAATATTTACTATTAAAGACATGAGCAAAGAACACATGTAATATAGTAAGATGCAAAAGAAATAATAAGTAATTAAAAAAAAATTATTTGGTCTATCTAACCACGGTTCTATACAGTTACGGAAGTAATAGAGAAACTGAATAACCACATATAGGAATAAAACACTGCATATGAGTAACATATTCATTGATAACAACTGTTTCAAGCAATAGTTCACCCAAAAATATTAATTCTGTGATCATTTACTCACCTTTAAGTAGTTCCGAACCTGTATGAATGTTATATTTTGAAAAAGGTTTGTAGCCATGCTGTTTTGGTCACCATTGTCAATGCTGACCCAAAACAACCTGCTAACAATCTTTTTACAAAATATCTTCCTTTGTGTTCGACAGAACAAAGAAATTCATTCAGGTTTGGAACTACTTGGGAGTGAGTAAATGATGACATCATTTTTATTTTTGGGTGAATTATTCCTTTGAGATTAAGTAAAGGTATATTAAACTGCAGTCACTTTAAGACTGTCCAGACATACATCCAGCAATATACACCATACAGGAAAATCTCTACCGATACACACTGCATATTGTTGCCAGTCCACTATAAATATATTCTAATACTGCCCTGCCCTATTTGGCACACACCCTGCTTACAAATTACTTAAATACCAACAGACTGTGTTTACTTGGTTGGCATTGAGAGTTCCATGAAGAACCTTTAGCATCCATGGAACCTTTCCATTGCACAAAAAATAGGTTCTTTATATTATTAAAAAAGGAAGTCTTACCAGGCATAGCATGGACCAGGTCTCCACACAGGACCAGAAAACGAGGTCTGGGCTGTAGTTTGTTGATTGCTTGGACTGCCTGTTTTGTGAGCTGGACCTCCTCGGTCCACTCATCCCCTCCTGAATCACAGTCACCAATCTTCCACGCCTTCATCAGGCCAAGCTGGGGGTCCGCAGCCTGGATGAAGTAAAAGGGCCCGTTCCACTCCTTCTGTTCATCTGGGAAGGGCAAGAGAAAACAACCTGAGCCTGACAAAGCGTCTACTGTAAAAATCTCAATTATTAATGCTGTGTTTGTGGAAAATGCATACAATGTTTTGCATAATTAAACCCAACATAAGATGCTAACAGCCAAACTGTTTAAAGTATTTATAAAAATCGCTATCTTAAGTGAGAGAGCCAGTTAAGGTCACAGCTTTAACACCTGGAATGTGTGGAAATGTTCATCTCGCTTGTCGTATAGAAACTTCAGCTGTATATATAACACCTTCACAGCAGTTCTCGTGTTATAAGGAAACAAAAACGGCAGGAAAAAAGCCGATTTTCACACCTCTGGGTTTACAGCACAAATACAGCTCAGAAAAAGGTTTTACCCATGATTCTTTGAGAAACTTCAAGCATTAAAACTTGGTCAAAAAATAAATGAAGAAGATACGCCTGCTGGGAACATCCTGCAAGTCTTGTTTTTGCTTTCCACTATGCTCACTTACACCAAGTGTGTGAAGAGGTTTTTGACAGAGCAGCAAGCCTCAAGAGCTTGAAGAAAAAGAGAGAACTTCTATCCGTTCCTGATCCTGACAGTGCATCCAAGCAGGGAAAAAGAATTTTAGGATTCGGATTTATCCTTAGCTACACATTGTCATATGAACAACTAGTAAGCAACAAGATTTACTGTATGTCTCACATCATGATTAATTGTAAATTGTATGGTTCACTAAAGATTAATGGCTCGTAAGAGTTGTTGCTTGTGGAGTTGGGCAGTGTTTTTGATTACTAATAAAGCAAAAAAAAATCATTTATTGGCAGATTTCTGAGCCTGCTCATACACTGGGGAGTTACACTACTTTGGTTGCACAGTTGTTTTTGTTTTACTAACAGAACTGTCTCTTAAAGGGTTACTCCACCCCAAAATTTTTTTTTTTTTATTAATTACCCCCATGTCTTTCCAAACCTGTAAAATATATTCATAATAGTCGCTTCATCCGGATTGAACCACTGATGGATATTCTGACAACGTCTTTCATACTTTTCTGGACCTTGACAGAGTTCATCAAAAGGCTCCCGGTTTTTAACCAAAATATCCTAAATTGTGGTCCGAGCTTTTATGGGTTTGGAATGACGGTACGTGAATAATGACTAAATTTCATTTTTGGGTGGAGTATTTAGAAAACAATGGTTGTGCAGGATGTTTAGGTTCAGTAAAAAGAACTGGAAGTTTATAGGGGAGTACAGTGTACACTATAACAGTTTTATTTGGGGTATTTGTTTAGGAAGCCAAACTTGTGAGTCAAACTTGGTTGCACAATTTTTAAAAGTTTTCATTCAGTGACCGGACTACACTTTTTGCTGTGTATGTTTGTGATTCACTGTGATAAGTGTTTCAAAATTCACTCATTTGGTGACCGGGCTATACTGACTTGTGACTTGTGTATGCTTTTTCACTCACTAAAAAGAACTAGCTCATAAGAGTCATTCACTTTGGGAATTGTCATTAGTTAGGGTGTCAGACTACTGCACACTGGATGCATTCAGAGTGATTTGTTCAATAATAACACTATACTGTTCAGCAATTTAGATAGTTGTGTTACAGCACCATTTAATATGTAATGCAAAAAGCTCCTTCAACGTATTTAAGTATGGTATTTTGATCGTCACTGTGGAATAATCCATTTTGTCAGAATTGTAAAACGAATTCTGAATAAGTATCAGTTCTCAGACACCAATTCTTTTGTAATAACGTTTTTAAATTTCTAAATAAGCTGCATTTTAATCAGGAATGCAGCCCATGAAGTTTCAATATCTGTCCCTATGGAGCAACCATGTTTTCGTCCAGATCGTTTTGTCATTCGAACAATATGAAATGTTCGCTATGCTTTGAGCATCCCTTTGGGAAAGCACAAATAATTAAATATAATAGAAACACATGATTTCTGACCAGCTCAAAAAGCATTTAAAATGTACCATCTGCTGCCTGGAATCTTGTTTGCTGTCTAACGCTTTCATGTGCAGTCCCCAGAGACTGGAAACTATTTTCAGGCAACTTTAAACAACATGAATTGAGAGGAGCAGACAAAGCTCCCATGACAGCCGATAAGCACAAGCCTCTTTCAGCAAACATAAATCAGAGGGATATCTCAGATGACTCCCAGAGCTTTCAAATACTGCTAACCTAATCATAAGTCAAGATAAAAGCCTCCTGTGATAAAGCATTAAAATATCAACTCAACTCACAGCATCCACTAACAGTCACTGCTGTAGGTTTTTCACACGCGCACAAAAAAAAGAAAAAAGCTGCAGATGTCAACACTGCCAGGCAAAGCAAAGAATAAGCAAGAAATTAGTCTGAGAAGAAGATTTCAGACTGGATTTACATAAAAAGTCAAGCAGAGGAAGCACACAGGGACACAAAACACTTACACGCTGAACAAACACCAAATCAAAGGTTTAAGTCGGCACAAATTGAAAATAAGAAATCTATTTTCTATCTAGTTTATTTTTCTAGTTTATCTATGAATGTTAATTTATTTATTTCTCATAATTTTTATCAAAAATGCTATGATAATTCCATTCCACTACGATTTACATCACAATATTTACTGTGAATCAATCATCTGAGGCTTTGGATCTGATAGAAAGGTCATGGAGGGTAAGGAAAAACAATGCTACATACAGTATTTTTTATTTTAATTGATTTCATTCACTTTTTTAGAGAGAGAGGGAAAGAGAAAATGTTTCCTATATCATTTGCCGTTAATGTCAGTGGCTGTCGTCCAGTCAGATACTTAGATAGTTGCAAAGTGCAGCAATTCTGCTATTATGTAGCTATTTATTTACAAAACTGTCTGATTTTCTTGTATATGTCTGCATATTTTCGCCCATATTGTTCCTGGTTTTGGTTTTAAAGAGAACACAATCAAACAACATTTGATATGTTTGGTATTAGATGACCACTCAGTTGAAAGCAGGGTTCTAAGCAGGTTCTAAGGGTGCTGTAATATAAGCGTTAGGTTAACTTTATTTTGTGTGCGTCACGTGACATGTAAATTTATCTATCTGAACTGCAACCATATACTGTACAACTCATTGCCAAAGTGGTTTGATATTCCTAGCAAACACTTTGCTGTTAAGTCGATAAGTTTGTCTGTATTTTCTTCTTGTCTCTTCTTGTCAAAGACTTGGAATACACCGGTCAACATATACGTAGCGAGTTTACAGAGAACTGTAAACTTACATTATAAGCAGAACACATAACTTACACGACCTTGAACCAAACCATACTGTCACAATTCAGAGCTTGCAGCTAAAACTATAACGTAAATCGACGTTAACGTTAGCTAGCCTCAGCTAATCGTACCTTCTGTCAGCCCCTTATAAGTCCGATCCTTCGCTCTCAGAAAGACGCTTTCGTCCACTGCCATTGAAACGCCTCCACTACCTAGTATAGGATAATAAACCCTTCAGCCTTTATTTCGTAAGTTTCGTTATCGTGTTTTGGAGGCTCGTTGTGAAATCTGACAGTCTTTGGTTACTTGAGGAGCGTGTTTGTGAATCGATGCGTTTGGAGATGTATTAGCAATGTCTGGGAACGCTCAGAGTGGACAACGAAAGGCTGACTGAATCAAAAGTCGTCTCTCTAATGCGTAATATGGATATGTTTTACGAATTACAAAATAAAAAACCTTTTCACTACTTTCAAAATGCACAGTAGCCTACTAATATTACACCAGTTTTATAACAACAAGCAAAAAAAAAAAAAGCTTCAAGATAAAACATGAGGAAACTAGTGAGTAAAACAAAAGTAAAATCTGAATTATATGCCGATGGAATTTCGCGATAAATGTGATATCTGATGATTGACAGTGTTAAATGGCAGTATCGAATTTTTTTATTTTTTTATTCAAGTTTCTATTTTTAACCGCTTTTCAATTTTTTTTTTCTTTTTCTTTTCAAAATTAGCAATGCAAAATTATTTATCAATACAAAAACACTGTAAATCAATTAGGTAACCTATAGCCTAGTTTAAAATAGGTCCATATCAATGGTCAGACGCATTTTGAATAGGCCTATTTGGCATAAAAAAAATAAATATGTAGGCTGTGTCCGTACTATGACAAGCTTGAATATTTCTCACACCATACGGCCTATAGGGGACATTGTTTTCAGCCAAGCCTCCTTTGTGGCTCTCTATCAATTCAAATGGATTGGGATCAGCGGCTGTAAAATAAAATGAAATAGCCTACAGAAAGAAAGAAAGAAAGACAGACAGACAGAATGATAGACAGAAAGCTATCCGAAATGGAATGGCACAAAGGATCTTACTGCTCCCTATTCTACTGATTATAAAATAATATGTTGTCAACAATATTTAATTTTTTTTTTTTTTTTTACTTAGACGAATGACAAATCGTTTCGCTGATATCCAAACGTTATCTCTTCTCACCAAACCCTTTTCCGTACACTAAACGAGCAGAAAAGGATTGTATAAAGAAGACTTAAATGAGATGATTTTTTACGACAAAGACACTTGGAGAAGCGCAAAGGGGCTGCGCAGACCCACGCACTGCGCAAAGAAACCACAAACCATTTAGCCTGTTTTCTCCTGTATAGACAAGTTACACGTAACTGGTTTGTGATCTGTAAAAGCTTGCATGCAATTATATTTTTTAAGATTTTTTAGTAGGCCAAAGTATTTTACACGCCAAGAAATTGTAATCGTTTGCAAGTTGCGTATAGTAACATAGGTCAGACGGCAACTTTTCTCTGTGGTTCTTTACTACGGAACACTTTTTTCTTGTCCAATCCCTCCCATGTCTCCTCCTTCCCTTTACGCACTGTCTCTCCCACTCTCAGCGCGCGCGCTCCACAGTTCTGCCTCAGCTCTCCTGTCATCATCGCAAACAAAGACAGCCTTCAGGGTAGTTGGCGCAGTGGTTTCAGAGCTCTAAAAAGTACTTGAGAATCAACAAAGCAATCGGGATCGAGATCAACAGCTGTCAGAGTGGACTTTACAAACATCTGCGGTCTTAATTCACCTCTTTTTAAAATGCAAACCTCTCCGAATGGCTTTGTTGACTCGTGTGGATTTATGCCCTGCTGTCAGTGGTAGTGCCAAGTCGTTTCTCTGTCTCAACTTGTCCTCCAAAGGAAGCCTCCAGGAGACTACAGGATGAAATGGACAGTCTTGCTTTTAGAATACTTCTTGGTCAAAGTTCTGGTGCTGTTGTGCAGCGCGGTCGGGGAAGCGCAGCAGCAGCAGCTCGAGGGCTTTATAATGCTCTCTGGATCCAATGGGTCCCGGGATGAGGAGAGCGTTTCTGAACCTCCACATACTGAGGACAAATGTCGGGGTTACTATGATGTCATGGGACAGTGGGACCCGCCGTTCGTTTGCCAAACTGGCAATTATTTATACTGTTGCGGCACTTGTGGCTTCAGATTTTGCTGCGCTTATAAAAACTCTCGTTTGGATCAGAGCACCTGCAAAAATTACGACACACCAGTATGGCTAACAGGACAGCCACCCTATAAGAAAACCCTAGACCCTAGACACGATCCAACCAAGGATAAAACAAACTTGATTGTGTATATAATATGTGGAGTAGTGGCAATCATGGCACTGGTCGGGATATTTACCAAACTTGGACTAGAAAAGGCGCACAGACCTCACAGAGAAAGCATGTCTCGGTAAGTTGCCTAACTCATATTTGTTATAATAACTTGAAGAAATCTTATTTTGTTTGGATTTGACCTACTGTAAAATGCTTTGCCATTCATTTATTACTTTTTTTGGAAATGTTGCGCGCGCCTTACGCCACGAGCTCTGTGTGTATTTATCTCTGTCAAGTTAAGAGAAGTTAAACTTTTTAAAACGCACCTTGAGATGCCATTACATCTTTGTTTTTGAACGTAAGAACGCACCAGTGTTTGTGACTGCTGGGGTCGTTCACACGGTGCGTTCAAAAACAAAAGCTTGACATAACAGATCTCATGCAACAGATCTCAGATGTTTCGAAATGCGTTTTGTTGTAAAGATTTTATTATTGGACAAAAGGAAAGAAAGAGAAAAAGCGTTCACGGTGCGAGACGTTGAAAAACAGCATGACAACAGGGAAAGATATCCGCTTGGTGCATGTGTGTAGTAAACCAACAATTTAAAAACAGCAGCAAACGGGTGAAAATTCTTAACTCCATCCAAGAATGGATTAAGAAATCTCCAACAAAGAATTTTCTCTCGAACCCAATCTATTGTGGCTTTTGAATGTTGGTTGTCAAAGCTTTGCATTTACTGGTGTGCCTATACTTCCCATGCATATTCATGCTTAACACAATCCCTTGAATCTTCATTAAGCTTTCTGAATTCATGGATTTGTGTTATGCAAGCTCTCTTTTTAAAGGCTTTCTTGAATCACAGATCTCAAGAGATCCGCACGAAAACACGGTTAACTCGCACATGTAAACCACAAGAACTGTACAAACCATTTTAGATATTACATTATATTGCATAACATCCGGTTGTCAGTTTTTTACCCTTTGGTTGCTCAGCTTGAATCGTGGAGGTGGAAATCTCTTGTTCCTACTGATTCTGTGGGTCAAAACCTCTGATGAGAGCTTCACAGCCCACAGTGAGCAGGTTGCTGAAAGCGCGGCTCACAGAAAAACCTGTTCTCTTTGAATCAGCACTCTGGACAGCGGCAGCTATAGCACTGAATGAATAGATGTCAGTCTACTGACATTATATCACTGTACGCCGTTCTTTGAGGTCTAAATAAAGGCCGATTACACAATGCAAGGCAATGCGATGGAATACCAATTTAACGAATGCTTGTTTTTCAACAGAGCTGTTGCGAGCGTCATGCAAGGTGCCCGTCAGGGTCAGCACGAGGAGGCCATCGGAATGCACACACAGCATTATGACACTGTGCAGGCGAGAGCAAACAACATGCGTAAGTTGATTGTAGCCTACTTCCTCTCTTTTCCCACAAGCTCAGCATAAACCATGCACTACATTTATGCTCTTATGAAAATAGCCTGAAACAGTCGATGCACAAGCATGTTTCTCCTGGCTCGAATACTCAATATACCATAACCTCTACACAGTGCAATGCACTTGTGTACTGAATTACACATGTAGTTATAAATGATAGATATATAATAACATATTAAGTATTCAAAGTTTCGCTTGCGGTGCAGAACTTACTTTGTTCTGCAACCCCTTTTTGATTTTCTTATTCTATGCTTAGCATATACAGATATATCTAGGAGAAAGGAGATGCTGTGCCTGTGAGCACAATGCTGTAGTGAAATAAGCCTATTTATTGTCACTGCCATGGGCTGCTGCTGCAGTTTTGTGTACGGTATTGTTTAAAAGCGCTCAAAATGAATGGCCCTATCACAAATGTTTAAACACTCATTTGTTGTGATTCTGATTATATCACCCCCTCTGCGATTCTCAACTCTCTAAATATATCTGTGTTGAAATAACACAAAATACAGTGAGAATATCAAAGCCCCCCTCATAGGGATCCATTTTGGTTGACAGTGAAGATGTAAGTCAATAACTGTTGAAATTTCCCTTTCATCTAATAGCAAAGATAATGTCACTTTTTCTTCACTGCCATGCATTTTGTAGCCATCTCCATTAGAAGTTTTTGAAAACTCTGATTATTTTTATTATATATTTCTTATTAAGAGCAAAGACTAAGAGCAATAGATATATCTCAGGAAAATGGTGAGATCACTAGATTTTTGTTTTAACAGTAGCACAACCCTTTTTTGGTGCTAAATAGAACTTATTTTTGTGGTTGCACAAAGAATCATGCTTTGAAAATGCTATACAGAACCTCAACGGTGCTGTGAAAGAGCCCTTTCATATAAGTCTGGAGGGGTTTTACTTTATTTTTTATTTATCCACCTTTTCTACACCTGCACTGTAGCCTCTTAAATTGAGAAAAAGTAAAAAAGTAAGATTTTTAACAGTATGTGCATGATGAAATCACACCAACCATTAACAAGTTTGATTTAGAAATAACTATGAAATCAGTATAATGTCAGGTCTGTCCTCTATTAAAGAGTCATTTTGGCTAACCTCTTATTACCAGATCATGGTTCTTGCAGTACTGGCTTTTAATCCATAAACCTGTGTGTAATTACACGGACTGCTTTTAACCTCTGACCCCAAAGATTTAATACACAGTCCACAGAGTTACTCCATATGAGCAACACAGTCTCACTCCAACTCGTCAAATTTTGACGCTTGGTCAAAACATTTTTCGATGCTCAAGATACCCCTTTTTAGGCACTTTTTGACATGAGGGGTCCTCCGTCCTTTTCAGGTGTTTGACTTAATGTAATGGTTTGTATGCATATATAAATTAAATGTATTATTTATTTTGTTTTATTGGAGCACCAAACCCAGGGCGTCGCCCCCTCAGAGCACCAATAATGTTAAAGTGGATTTTAATTATAAAATGTACTATTTAGAAATCACATTTGAGAAGTGTATTGTCGTCCTATATTGAAAAATAAGCTAAAATAGCAATATTTAATTAAGGAAAGTCTGATAAGCAAGGTCGATTTTTGATTTGTCGTTTCACTCATCGAAGAGAAGATTGCAGCTCTACTGAGGCTAATGGTATGATTAAATATTTTGTTCATGTTTTAAAAAGTTCAATGATAAGTCACAATTAGGAGCAGAGTGAGGCACTAAAATTCACTGGAAAAATTCTGACTGCACCAGCTCCTCCGCTTTTAATAACGAGTCACTCCCCTACATATCTTTCTCCATGACGGTTACACTTTTTTATTACAGGGCTGTGAATGAACCAAACCCACCCAAACTAACTTGAACATAAACACACATAACATCATTAATACAAAAAGCCAACTGTCTTGCTTAAATGACACAAAAATAAGTAAACTCTAAAGAAATACCCATAATTCATTTATTTTAAATAGCCTTGACCTGCAATCAGTTCATTGGATAAACGCATTCCTCATTCTCAAGATGCTTTGCTCTATTCTACATTAGATATATAGATAGATAGATTATAGACTATATATACTACATTGATCCCCAAGGGTAATTCAAGAACAAACAAACAAATCAAATTGTTGTTTTTTTTAATTTGTGACCATGAATGTTCTGCAGGATAAGCTAACCGTGACAAAAATACACAGCGTAAGCAACTGATATAAATATTGGTTGGACATTACTTAGGTGAGGTTTGTAGTAGATATGTTGGTATATGGTGTGTTAAAACTTAAGCAATGGTACCATAGTTATCTGTTTTTTCTTACTTGGGAGTGTTATATTTGCATTAACATGATTGCCCCCTCTTTGAATTTCAGACGCGCCCTCTTCAGCGCTCGGCTGGAGCCGGCTCTGACCAAACCCCACCCTTACCCTAAACCTACCCACCTCTGAACAATATAAACACACACACACACAGGCAAATGCAGTTACTGTACGGGTATTTATTGCACAAACTAATCATAAACAAGCAGTATAAATACATTACAAACAAGTCATGTCACATTCCAAGTCTTCTAAAGCCACAAAAAAGTCTTTAAAAAAAGTCTTGACAAAGTCTTTATGTGAAGAAGAGAGTAAAACACAAGGTTTTAATCACTATAAATTATCCCAATTGAAAAATCACACCCCTACATATAAGCAATAATGCTAATGTTTTTACCCAATATATCATTTAATTATGACGATAAAATGAAAGAAAAAAATATTCATATTGCGCCGGTATATTGACACAAAGGATTTCCTATTTAAAACAACGGAGGACCCCTCACGTCGAAATGTGACTGAAAAGGGGTACCTTGAGCATTGAAAAACAACGCAAAACTGTTTTGACCAAGCGAGTTGGAGTGAGACTGTGTTGATATGAGATGATGATTTGAACCGAATCAAGAGAACAGGACCTAAGGAGCAAGTAATTCCAGCGATTATGCAGAAAGAGTGGCAGGTCATAAGATATTGTAATTAAAACATAAAGATATATACAGATAAACTTTAAAGGTGTAGTCTATTGATAAAAGTTCCTGTCTTTTGAACACACTAACACAGAAGATTATCAAATCTGCTTTATGTGTCATAATAGAAGTTCATACACTCTTAAATGACAGATGTGAGATTATTTCTTTCAGCATGAGATGACAGAAAGAGGTGTAGGTTAACTGCTGTTGTTTTTACAATATGTGAAACTGAATTCCCCACAGTCAATTTTATATGTGATACTGAGAATGTTTCAAAAATGTAGGGCATACGAGACGAAAATATGTTATGCATTCCTTATTTTATATTCTTGTCATATTTAGATTCGATCATGCTCATATGGACTCTGTGGGAATTTTTTTCCTCACATAAACCAATCAACCAGCAACTGTATTCTGGAATTCTCACCTCTTGAATATTGTTCCTCTAAGACGCTGAAAATCCAGATGCTCACCCACCGTGTGCTGAATGATCCCCATCAAAGAGGTCTAGTTACCTCACTAAAAGTACAAAATTACTAGACCTTTTTTTTCGCAATGATTCAGGATTCTGAAGGATACAGTACTGTGCTCCATTACCATCACAGCTTGGCATTATGAGAGTACCGGTGGCTTTAAGAAGGAATAGAAAAAAAAGAGATATTGAATACAGAATGGGACATTTTTTGGTCATGGCATTAAATAATAATCAAGACTTTAACCCAGTGTGATTTCTATCATTGTACAGTATACAGGATGTTAAATTCTGCATGTCAGTGACCTGAATTGAAGAACAAAAGCTTTTCCTCCCACAGCGCTATGAGCAACTGAACCTTGCAGATGAAGTGCAGCTTTTTTCAGTGCCACAGCTAAAACGAATTACCTTGATGGGGTTTCCCAAAAGAAACAGCAGAAATCTATTATGCTGAATTTGTTTTAAGCCTTGTGCCAGTGCAAACACCTGAAACAAAGATCTGCTTGCAAATGTGCAGGTGCTAAAGACACATCTGCATGTTACTTAAAAGCTCAGTGAGAGTAAAACCGGTCTGTTGTCCTTAATAAACTCACTGTAACTTAAAAAATAAAAAGTGGAGAGAACAGAATGGATTTCTGCTCACCTATTGCATTCTTCATCCGTGTGATTATTCCTGCCGTTGGCGTTTTACTTGCAATAAGTCCATTTACAGCGAATTGTCCTAGTTGATTGCTAGCTCAAGCATGTCTTTGTACTGGGATTCTCTCATTGCAAAAAAGTCTGATGATTTGATGTCTAGAGGCATGTTAACTTTTAAGCCATCAAATAGAACTTTTACCTTCACTTTGACTTTATTTTAATTAAAGCCTAAGACTTACATCCAAAAATTATTCAGGTTTTTTTATGTATACTGTATATGACAGGGCGATATATCATAGAATGATACGTGCACTCTTTGAAAAGCTATTATCAAATATTGTTGTGTGAGAATGTCACTAATACATTTTTAAAATGCTGCCACACATATGCTAGTGTGTTAACAAAGCTAAAACTTTCATTTGACAAGGTCACATAATTCTTGCCACCACCAGAAGTGCTAAAACTGCAAAATAAGTGAGTAAGTAAATACTGATAAACAGGTAGTGGAGTTGGGAGTGGAACAGCTACTTTGTTGCTTGGAGACAGTGCTTGTTTTTTTCAATTAGCATTTTTTTATTTTACATTTTTTATATATTTTCAAATGTAATTTTAGGTCTTTTTTATTCCAGGTAGCAGTTATAGTGCTTCAACATATTGTGTCAAATGTATAAGTAACCCACTTCTTTTTATTTAATATTTTATAACAGCAATGCCATACTCACAATTGCAATCTGGTCACATTTCGCCGCAGTTTTAAAGAGAAATGTCCACTAAGTGGCGCTTAAACACAGGTTCAATGTATGAAGCCTGGCACAGTGATATAGGTATTTATTAAGACAGAATTGAAACATATGTGGACTGTTGCTAAAAGTTACTGCCCTATTATGTTGGAAATATGCCCTACAGTACACTAAATCCAACCCTAAACCTATCCGACAGTGTCAACAAATGCAATAAAAGTGATATAAAAATGCATTTGTTGATGCAACCGGAGCTCCTCGTCTCTCAAGTACATCTCTGTACTCGGTGAGCTACCGAACAAACCAACTGCCTATGAAAACCCATAGATATGAAGCTATGTGATGCTAACGCTCGAATCATCAGTTTTCAAGCCTTTTCAATATTGTTTTGAAGTCATAACATGGTAGTTTTTAGGTAATTGTGCGAAAATTATGCTTTATTAATCGAAAATCTGTAAATTTGTGTGAAAAGGAATAAAAGGTGTTTTACTGCCTCTAGTGTTCATTTCTTTTAGAAACTGCAGTGATATGTACTTATTGGTACATATTTTGTGTCTCGCTAAAAAGCGGGTATGTTTGTGCCATGAGGCCAGGTAGCACAATTGTGTGGTATTTTTGTGATGTGATGAAAAATTATTTGTTCAAGTAAATTAGTCCTGTTTATGACAATAGGACAAACCATAAACGGAGATTAGAACTTTGTTAAGCTCTTAATTGGCAAATTCTATTATTTATTTATTATTTGTGTCATTGTGCATTGTTTTCTAATGGCAATACACTAAATTAAGTGATAATATAACTAACTATTATTAAAAATTATAATTATATTGTAAGCCATTTTCTCTACATTTTTGCAATTTTTTTGATCCCTTTTATTCTCTGGACTGATGCAAGTATGTGTAAAAAAAAAAGAGCATGTGCAGCATATCGGCCCCCAACCTGAGGCACCATCCCATCCCATTTACTGGGCCACGGTTCATGCTCCTTGAGGCAAGCAGCATATTTCTGTTGGCTCAGCGACCGTAGCCACCATTGCTGCCATCCTACAATGGCAGAAACCCCCCACCGGTATTGCATTCAGGTCAGCATGGTCTCCCCACGCTCAGAGGACTCCACCAAGGAGAACTGGCTCTGATTTCACACCCAGAGGACAGGCTGGCAGCCTATTTCTTCCAGCACATTGGGGGAAGAGGGACATGTGGCCATCTGATGTGCGTCACTGTAACGAGGCTCGTACAGGTCCGCTACTTGATGCCAATGCTAATTTAACTTCACATGCAGAACCACAGTGCCCATTGTCACAAGAAAATACCACCTTTGATGCGTCTATGCCTGTCTCACCACTGTAGAGTGTGATTAAATAAGAGATTTAGTAGGGAGAATTGGTCTATTGTCAACAGTGATATAAAAAGCACAACTCATGCAATGCAACAATTGCGGTACCAGCATGAGACCTACCTGATGAATCTGAATTCTTTTACGCTGATGTTAAATTCACGATCTCATGTAACAAAAAAATATATATTTTTGCAATTGAAAAATCTGCGCTTCTCTGGGATAGTATCTGTAGCAATTCAAACATCCTTACTCATGTATGTAAACAAACACCATTTTGCCTCAGATTTTGAATTTTTCGACAATCTTCGTTAACTGTTAGAGTGAAAATCAGGGCTAAAATCGTGCAGTGTGTGGGCAGAATGAGGTGGTCTAAATGGAAAGTATTGCTCAGAATACTACATTTTAGAGTGATCCGATTCTATGACCAGCATGTTTTTAATTTGCGTATTAAAATTCATATTGATTTGGCTCACACATAGAAGACAGGCTTGCAGCCTACTTCTTCCAGCACATTGGGGAAAGAGGGGCAGGTGAATGGTCTAATGGTTACAGAGTCAGACTTGTAACACAACGGTTGTGGGTTTGAGTCTTGGTGCTGACTGGGACTGTAGATGGATACAAAAGAAATTTTGGTGGAGGGGGGAAGGGAATTTTTTTAAATTCATATTCTTGTTTATATTTGCACCTACATGCTAATGTGTCATTTCAGTATCGTAATACACTCAATATCTAAAACTTCAGTACCTAAAAAACAAAAAAACGTGTATTGCGCATCTCACCAAGAGCTTATCAGTTACTTAGTGGTTTATGAACACCTCAAGAATTTGATTAGCTGATCCTGAAAGCTTTTGTGAAGGGCAGATTTAAAGAAGCGAAGATAGATGGACAGCAAGGAAAGCAGTCCAAATGCTATTGATCCACTCACTGGTCAAGCAAAGCAGGAAAGCTGGAGAAAACGCTTTTGCTTTTTTTTCACTTTACTGCACCACAGCCATTGCCGAGATGTCCATCTGCCTAGAAAAACCCCACTTCTGTTTCATACTGATAGCTGCCACCATTTAGGACAGATAACACAGATGGAAGATGCTGAAATGACACCAAAGAGAATTGAATTCCGCTCTTACGAAGTATTTTTAATCAAAATCCCACATGAGTTGACAGCAGAATGAGTAAAAAAGCTTCTCTGGAAGGGGTTTTCCCCTGTTAGTGCCTATTGAGCCGCGTCAATCCCAGACTGCCTTTGTCACCTATGCATGTCATTCATGTATGCATTGATTTGAATCCTTCCTTGTGGCTCTTCTTTGCCTACATGACTGATTGAGTGTGTTGTCATGGTGGACACGCTCATGCTAGCACAAAAACACACAGCCCCCAATCCTTAGATCAACACACCACTGCCCAAAAACGATGCATAATTCATTTCATGTAGCGCGCAGCAGCAAAGGGAAATGACAGATTAATGTATTTGCTGCAGAACACTTAGCAACTCCAGATTGTTTATCACTTGACATGACAGAAACGGGAATCATTACCATCCTCTGTCTGTTCAACTTTGGCTTAAAGTGGACAGCCAGCTTTCATTATCACGATAGAGATGCTAACGAATAATCAGCTCCCCAAGAGGGCAAAGGGAGATCCAAATGCAGTTTTACAGGCAAGATTAAGTTAGGATAAATTGAATGTTCTTGTTTAATGCAGTGAACATGGATGAGTGCCACTCTATCAAATGCTACAGTGAAAACAAGTATGTGTTTATGATTGAATTCTCTCTCATTAAATGTAATTCCAGACAGCAGGGGCAGTGCCCAGGTTGGAATTTGTAATGAGACATGCTTGCAAAGTTATTCCGATATTATACTGATGGCAAATGTCCCCTGAAGGCAATCACTGGCATTAATTGTAAAACAGGTGTTAAGGTGGATGGATCTGTTGATCGCCGGTTTGAAACAGTGCTGTTAATAAGTTCCTGTGGGTAGGTGTGTGTGTGTGTGTGTGTGTGTGAGAGAGAGAGAAAGAGAGAGAGAGATCGGAGACCCACAGCTATCTCAGGAGCATAAGTTAAACAAAGTTCATTATAGCTGCATCATTATGCATTCAATCAGTATAACTCAGTGACTTTCAACTCTTTTTGCTTCAGGACTCATATTTTAAATTGGGCTCTGAAAGTATTAAAGCTGCACAAAAGTAAATACTGTATTATAATTCACCTAAAATCAACTTTACAGCACTGTTCAAAAGCTTTGGGTCACTCAGTTGAGTAAAGATGGATTAAATTGATCAAAAGTAAATCACTTTCAAGATTTCTTCTATTATTTATTACCATTATTATTTATTCATAAAATAACACAGAACAAATATATCACAGTTTCTAAACAAATTGTTTTCAATAATAAGAAATTATTGTATTATTTCGAGCACAAAATAAGCATATTAGAATGATTTCTGAAGGATCACATGACACTGAAAACAGGAGTAATGGCTACTGAAAATTAAGTTTTGCATCACAGGAATAAATTTAATTAAAAATATATTCAAATAGAAATCAGCTATATTCAATTTTAATAATATTTCACTATTTTTACAGTATTTTTATAAAATAAATGCAGCTCTGGTGAGCATATGAATGAATGAATGAATGAATATCTTACTGATCCCAAACTTTTGAATAGCAATGTAAAACTGATTATTCAAATCAATTGTTTCTTTTTTCATGCGTTTTAATCTTGTTGTTTTAAGGATGAGAGCATGCTAGGCAACCCGTTGGCATCTGCCTCATTTGGCTGATTTTGCTAAGTGACAAATTCATTTGTGCCAAAATACTGTGCTGAGTTTGATTGGACACACAGCCTTTGACACCAAAAACAACAGATAGGCTTTGTGAAGTATTTCGTTTTCCTATTTAAAAGCATATGTAATTTGCTGTCCTAATTATGCAGGTTGAATTTAGCGTTGCTTTTCTAAGAGACCTGCGATCAGGGTCGAGTCTCTGTCCGCTATTGGTTAGGATATCCCCTAAGTTATTGTGCTTGTTTCCTGTCCTACTTCTTTTTAAAAACACCAAAAGGGAATAAAGAATATTAAAAGAAAATGAATGAGAGCATGCGAACATAACATGCCATGTCCAGTTTTTGGGTTGAGACTCACCACTGGTATAAGTTCTCTCGGCAAACAAAGTGGAGCATAAACATGACATTTCCATATAATATTTTCTTTAATATATGCAATTAACTGATGCATTTTGTAAAGCTATTTCACAGGTTTCATTGTAATCCTGCTGTGATGTATGATATTCATAAGCGTCTCATCTCTTGAACTCTTATGTTCTCGTGCTCTCCATGGGCAAAAGAGCTTCAAACTTTGCTCAAAGGGATATTGAGGTTCCATATGAGATTACCTTTTACAAGGATTCTTCACCCTTGGAAGAACAGCATGCCTTGGCATCAGTTTTTTCATTTAACGGCACGAGATCCATTGCCTTGCAGCACCGTTTCTCCAATAGTGCTGTTGTCACCTCTTCTCATATCCTGGAATGATCCTTCTATTGGAAAATAATGCTAAATAAAGAGAGAGCAAGATATGAGGTCTAGAAGAGACATAGATAGAGCACTTTTGTGTATATGTGATATCAACAATACATTTGCTAAAAAAATAAATGCTGTGTGCTTCATGTGTAGACTGCATAGCTCCCAAATATTCACTTGGAAGGAGGAACATTTATCTCTGTGGCCTTAACAACCTCCTTAGGTGGTTTTAATGATAATTTATTATTATCCGAAATGTATCTTGCAGTCCATTTCTATCTGCAATCCAAAATGAGAAGTGGAAATACTTCCTGGTTTCTCAAACTTCATGATGCAACAGACCGCCACTTATGATAATCCCATGTATTTTTATTTATATAAAAAGAGTTATTTAGACAGTTATTGATATTAATTGGAATGCACAGTGAAAAAAGACAACATGATATATGAGTTTATCTGTTTTTCCAAATGAATTCTTCAAACAAACATATAGTGGGTACAGAAAGTATTCTAAAATGGCCCAGCCAGAGCCCTGACTTAAACCCAATTGAGCATCTCTGGAGAGAACTAAAAATGTCTGCCCACCAACGTTTACCATCCAACCTGACAGAACTGGAGAGGATCTGCAAGGAGGAATGGCAGAGGATCCGCCAAATCCAGGTGTGAAAAGCTTTTTGAATCTTTCCCAAAAAGACTAATGGCTGTATTAGATCAAAAGGGTGCTTCAACTAAATACTGAGCAAAGGGTCTGAATACTTAGGACCATGTGATATTTCAGGGTGTTTTTTCACGGTTTTTTATAAATCTCCAAAAATGTCAACAATTCTGAGTTTTTCTGTCAATATGGGGTGCTGTGTGTACATTAAAATGTAAAAAAAAAAATTCACGTAAATGATTTTAGCAAATGGCTGCAATATAACAAAGAGTGAAAAATTTAAGGGGATATGAATACTTTCCGTACCCACTGTATATATGACTCTAATTGCAGGTACATTTGGTGTTCCCGTCTGTCCCTGTTAACTCTGTTCCCTAGGTAGACTTACAATGGAGACAATTGTGTAACAGAATTGACATTTTTATTAAAGTTTTATTAAGAAAACATGACACTAATGAAAACATGATTAAGAGACCTTTAAATGACCCAATGTGAGATCACTAATAAATTCTGTTTTCCTTTTGATTTTGTGGTAACAGAGTTGACGTTTTAAAAATAACTCTTGGTGTAAGATGTTTTTAGATGAAAATATTTTCTCAGAGAGAGCGCAGATACTTTTCAGTGCTTCAGATTTGGGCCCGGTTTCTCGAAAGCTTCTTATCGCTAAGTAGTTCTTAAGTTGTACCTTAACCTCTCTCTTAAGGTAATGGCGCATTTCCCGAAACGTTCTTACGCTAAGTATCTCTTAGCTAAGTCACA
>JAUMHQ010000069.1:7340135-7361462 GCA_032361165.1 Enteromius paludinosus
GCTCCAAACCACACAGTGATGCAGCTCGACAGGATGCTCTCAATGGTGCCTCTGTAGAAGGTGTACATGATGGGGGCAGGTGCTCTTGCTCGTCTTAGTTTGCAGTTGTATTGTTCGTCCAGGAGATATCCTTGGTGATGTGCACACCCATGAACTTGGTGCTGCTCACTCTCTCCACAGACGCACCGTTGATGCTCAGAGGAGCTTGCTGAGTTTGCGCTCTCCTGAAGTCCACAGCAATCTCCTTCGTCTTCTCCACATTCAGAGAGAGATTGTTGTCAACACACCACGTGGCCAGGCGACTCACCTCACTACTGTAGTCGGTCTCATCCCTGTTGCTAATGAGACCCACCATAGTCGTGTCGTCCGCAAACTTGATGAACAGGTTGGAGCTGTGTGATGGTGTGCAGTCGTGGGTCAGCAGAGTGAATATGAACACAATAAGTACATTGTACTTTTTTATGTAAGTAAACAGTAGTAAAGCCCACTTAATGTAAATATTTTACAATGCAAATTATTCCTCTGATGTAACATGATCCTTCAGAAATGATTTTAATACGCTGGTCCGCTTTTATTAATATGTTTAAAACAGTTATTCTGCTTAATATTTGTGCGGAAACAATATTATCTTTTTTTTTCAGGATTCTTTGATGAAGACAAAGTTTACAAGAAAATTTATCTAAAACATTACTTGAAATCTTTTTTTTTATTCATGCTTTATGAATTAAAAAAAAATTAATCTTTTGAACAGTAGCGCACATCAGTCAAGACTTTCATGTGAAACTTGCACAGTATGAGTCTGTGCACTTAAAGCGTTCAGTATCAGTTTCCCCGAGTCATCCAATTTTGAATATTACGTAACTGAAAATAATGATGTGCCATTAGCAAATGAATAATATTTTCACACAAGCTTTGGTCAAAACAAAAAATCTGTTATTATTTGACAAAGCCATTAAAGAACACAAGCCTACTAAGCGTTAATGCGTGTACAGTAGTCTAGAGTGTTTTCTGAAGCTCTTTTGAGCAGTAATCTGTGTCTTGTGTGGAATGACTCACTGCACGCGCTCTGTACAGACGTGTGTCAGCAACCCTGCTGCAGGGCTAAGTGATTAATTAGTCACAACAGGAGCTCTGTGCTGACAGCTCTGCCACGCAGGTTACACCTCTTTGATCGTCATTCACCGCTGACAGTTCATCTCTATGAACCAGAGGAAGTCAAGGGAGGAAATCAATGGGACCGGTTGTATATACATACCAATGCTTATTCTTCGACTGTCACATCACAGGAGGCAGATTGGACCGGGTTGTGACACTAGCCGCATACACACATCAAACAGCTCGTTATCGAATCTGTTCAGTCTGATTCTTTTCCCGTCTGCCTGCGACCTAATGTACGTTTCCAGCCTTTAGGTGTCTGTTTCTCTATTATTATCAGTGGCGAGCAAATCCCAAGTGACGTTACTCAGCAGCAAGCAAGACCTATTATTAGGGATGACTAAGAAAATGCTGTAAATTAAGACAAAATAATGATGCAACCTTTAAACAATATTTTGTTTTGTTTGCAGAAGGCGGCCAGATAAACAACATGATGCAAACGCACCCGTATCCAGCCCTCAGCCAGCTGTCCCATGTCTATGAGCAACAGCAATCGGCGAAAGAGCTCAACAAATATGCCTCTCTGAAGGCAGTGGGTAAGGATGCACTGTATGCTCAAAAGGATCATTTTCAGCATGTTTCGTGTGGATCTTTCCTGTGCAAAATTCATGAATTATTCCTCTTATTGAAGTTAGCATCTACCGCAGAATATTTTACAAATGATTAATGAATCCCAGAATGAGAGGCTTTGAGAGTGGTTTTATCACTAGATTACTATTGAAGGAGAGTCATTGTACTTAATTACAGGTGACCTCTCTCTCTCTCTGTCTATATATATATATATATACATAGTACAGGCCAAACAAAAGTATGGACACACCTTCTCATTCAATGTGAATTTTCTTTACTTTCATGACCATTTACATTGGTAGATTCTCACTGAAGGCATCAGAACTATGAATGAACACATGTGGAGTTATGTACTTAACAAAAAAATGTGAAATAACTGAAAACAACTTTTATATTCTAGTTTCTTCAGAATATCCACCCTTTGACCTGCTTTGCACTCTCTTGGCATTCTCTCGATGAGCTTCAAGAGGTAGTCACCTGAAATGGTTGTCACTTCACAGGTGTGCCTTATCAGGGTTAATTAGTGGAATTTCTTGCTTTATCAATGGGGTTGGGACCATCAGTTGTATTGTGTAGAAGTCAGGTTACTACACAGCCCACAGCCCTTTTGGACAACTGTTAAAATTCATATCATGGCAAGAACCAATCAGCTAACTAAAGAAAAACGAGTGGCCATCATAACTTTAAGAAATTAAGGTCAGTCAGTCCGGAAAATTGCAAAAACTTTAATTGTGTCCCCAAGTGGAGTCGCAAAAACCATCAAGCGCTACAATGAAACTGGAACACATGAGGACCGACCCAGGAAAGGAAGACCAAGAGTACCCTCTGCTTCTGAAGACAAGTTCCAGCCTCAGAAATCACAAGTTAACAGCAGCTCAGATCAGAGACCAGATAAATGCCACACATAGTTCTAGCAGCAGACCCATCTCTAGAACAACTGTTGAATCAGGCCTTCATGGTCAAATAGCTGCCAGGAAACCACTGCTAAGGAGAGGCAACAAGCAGAGGAGATTTGTTTGGGCCAAGAAACAAAAGGAATGGACATTGGACCAGTGGAAATGTTTGGTCTGATGAGTCCAAATTTGAGATCTTTGGTTCCAACCGCTGTGTCTTCGTGAGATGCAGAAATGTGAACGGATGGATTCCACATGCCTGGTTCCCAATGTGAAGCATGGAGGTGCAAAGCAGTAATCAGACCAAAGGGTGGCTATTTTGAAGAAACTAGAATATAAAAGAGAGAGATATTAAGTAAATAACTCCATATGTGTTCATTCTTAGTTGTGATGCCTTCAGTGAGAATCTACCAATGTAAATGATCATGAAAATAAAGAAAACACACTGAATGAGAAGGTGTGTCCATACTTTTGGCCTGCAATAATAAAGATAACTTTTTTAATCTTTTTTACGACAATTCTACCCGGGTCCGGTTCACGGCAACCATGCCTAGTGTGAGTACACCCTCAGTTGCACGGAGAGTGGAACTCGGACATCTGTAGGTTTCAGAGCCATTGAGAATTTTCTCACTGTTCAACAAAAATTCAGAATTGCCAAGATATAAACTCGTAATTTTGAGAAAAGAAAGTTAGAATTGCAACTTTATATCACACTATAAGTTCACAAAACCACAATTCTGACTTTAGAACTCGCAATTGCGAGTTTTATAAAGTTTATATCTCTTAATTCTGAGAAAAAAGGCAAGATTTGTGAGATTTTTTTTAAAGCTCCATCCCCAACTTCATTGTGATTCACTTAAAATCTCAACTCAACTGATACGTTACATATTTGTACCGATATTCAGCTGGTTCAGCTCTCTGCCCCTATACCAAATGTTCTAATTTCACCTCATTATGGATAACATATACCATACAGTAAGAGATCATTGAGCTAAGAAAAACCCATCCTCTGGCGTCATAGTTATTTTTTTTTCTTATTTAATTGCCTCCTCCATGAAAATTCTCAAAGGTACAGAATTGTTAGAGCTGATAAGTCCCAATTCTGCAAATCAATGCATCTCTAAGGTCACCAAATTGGATTTCCATCCCACATAGAGAAGTGGAGCATCTAATAAAGGCCTCTACCAGAATATCCTCCCACCAAAACCCTTTGAGATCCCGATGGCACTAACTCCATGCGTGGAGTTGCGAGCGGATAGATATTTGAACTCTGTCTGGGGGCACTAGTTACAAAACCACGATTCATCTTGATTATGGCTCTTGAGGATGTGCACAGTTGAGCACTGTAATTGATTCACCCGTCTGTTGTGATGATCCGTGTATCTGATACAGTGAGCGGCGCGACAGTGGAAAAATGTCCACTGTGCATGACGTCTTCGTCTTCTCCCACAGGGGCAGACGAGCGATAAATAAGATTTATTATCACACTGAAGACCAAACTCATTTTAAGCGTGAAAAGTTTATCTTCAAGGTCGTAAAAGCAGCCGACCGTCAAAAGGAGACTGAGGAAGTCACACTAGGGTGCCTGGTACTCTAAGAGTAATGATTCCTTTACAAACATGAATCACCTGGTAAAAGCATGTATCTCCCAAAGCAAAGTGGGAGGCCAAACTGACCACAGATTGAAAACCTTTGTTGCTTGTGTTTAGTTGCTAATTTCTGAAGGGAAGGCGGGTCATTGACCTTACTAGTGCATTGTGTAACAGCTGTCTTTATTGTTCAGTCATTAATATTTGTTATTTTTACATTTAAATTTAAATTTAGCAGATGCTTTTATCCAAAGTGACTTACTAATGAGGACAATAAAAGCAATCAAACTAACAAAAGAGCATCAATGCGTTAGTGCTGTGACTAATGCAGTACATATACCAAGTTTTGAATCAATAAATAAAAGGAAAACAAGACAGAATAGAAAAAGAATGCTAGTGTTAGATTGTCTTTTTATTTAATATGATATAATATAAAATAATATAATATAATATAATACATATTTGCATTTACATATTTATGTACTTAATGGAAATACCCTGTAATTGTAATTTTAGTATAATAACCTGGTATACTTAAAGTCTGCTGCATTGGAACAACTAATTTTGCGCTTAATGCACTTTTATTGAACAGACGTAGTGCTGAAGTCCATCTAAGGATATATTGAAGTATAATTGATTTAGCTAAAGTGGAACTATTGCAAGTATTAATAATTCAGATACACTTTAAATATATTTAAAATCAAATATTACTCAGAGATCATATAATCCTGATCAACAGTGACATTAAAACACACTTTATGGATAATATTGTAAAATGTGCAATCCAAATAAAGTTGAAATCTATATTTTATATCAGTAAGTCTCAAGCTCACAGAGCCGAGGTGGACCTCTTTGCCAGTTACCAGAATTCGCAATGCCCCCTCTGGTTATCTCTATCTCCTCCAGCACTGCTGGGGTTGGATGCTATGGTACAGACCTGGCTGAGGCTACGTCTGTACGCTTTTCTGGGAGTTCTAATGAGAGTGCGCCAAGACTGTGTCCGCTTACTGTTAGTAGCCCCGTACTGGCCGGGTCGAGCATGGTTCTCAGACCTGATAGATCTACTAGACGGCCCTCCTTGAGAAATTCCAGTCAGGAAAGATCTCCTCTCATAGGCAGGGGGCACAATATTCCACCCCTGCCCAGAGATGTGGAAATTGAGGGTGTGGCCCTTGAGAGGGCACAACTCATAGAAGCTTGTCTCCCAGAAAGTGTGGTAGAGACCGTTCTCCACTCTAGAGCTCCCTCTACGAGGAAAGAGTACTACCTGAAGTGGAAATATTTCACTTCATGGTGCAGAAGTCGCCAGTATGACCCTGTTAACTGCCCAGTCGGTACAGTTCTGGAGTATCTGCAGGCTAGCACCACACCCGATCGAGCTACTGGCGTTCCATCCTCCTCCCTTTCGGGATCCTGACCAGATGAAGAGAGGTCAGCCTGTTACCAAGCACATGTCAATCGTTGGATTATTGAGACAATCATGATCTGTTATAAAGGCATCAAAAGCCTATCTGGCTGGTGTCCCAATAGAGGACATCTGTAACGCCACGGGTTGGTCTATCCCCTCCACATTTGTCCGGTACTACGGTCTGGACATGCCCTTGGCCCTTATGTCTTCGTGGTGTATGTTGAGACATTGACACAGGGCAGGGTCTTGGAGTTATGGAGGCATTGGGATCTAGTTCCCATAGTGTCTCCGGACGCAGTTCGAGTTAACGTAGAGGTTATGAATATAACCATAGTTCCTTGAGGGAATGAGACACTGCGTCTCGAGCCATACCTCCTGCGCCCCCTGCCGGCGCAGTTCCTCACAGCAGTTGAAGCTGACGCTGGCAGGCACCATGTGCTTTATTTACTTCCTGGTCTGACGTCACCCGCCCTGACGTCACACCCATTCATTAGACGTTGGTACGGCAGATTCAGAGCTGTCACGCAGCAGACGTTCCCATAGCGTCTCCGGACGCAGTGTCTCGTTCCCTCAGAGAACCATGGTTATATTCATAACCTCCACCTTTGTTAATAAATGTGAAATATAAATATATTTTTATCTTTTTTTTTGCTAGGGTTACGAGTTTTTTTTCATTATTTGTTTATTTTTTAAGAGAGAAACAAGTATGTTAAACAGAATAGAAATAGAATAGAGAATGCTAGCATGAGAGGGTCAAGTATATATGAAAGATATGTGTTTTGAAACATCTCTCGAAGATAGCTAAAGTATCAGCTGCTCGAATCTAGTTTGGCAGGTCATTCAACAAGCAGGAAACAATAGAAAAATAGATCTTTTAAAAAAATAAAACACATGCATGGATAAAACGTTTTAAGCTCATAATTTGTCGTCAACCTATCTTTAATTGAAACGTGAGACCTACTATATTTTCTATAGAATCTACATACTATATCATTATAATATGTTTATTTTTTCCATTTAATTTTTCATGAAGGGATAATAGCATCTAAATTACGTCTTCCTCAACAACTTCCAGTGACTGCTTATTTTTGCAGTATAATTTCAATGAATGCATTTATGGTCTGCATAGAGTATAAATCAACTTTTCTTTATATAAAAGAAAATGTATTTCACATGATATCTCAACTACTCTCACTCTTCCTCTCTGTTTCACCATCAGCAGCCAAAGCCAATGGTGATTTCCTCAACAAGCAACACCGCCACTTGGTCGAGTTGGCAGCTAAGGGAAGCCTGCCTCTTCATCCAGTCAGAATGGAGCACGTGGAGCCCACAGCTTCCTACGTCACAGAGATCCCGTGCCTCAAGCAAAATGGACAGAAGCCCAAGAGCATTAAACCCAACGTGGCCCATCCCGCAATGGCCTACAGCTCTAATACCATCGCAAACCCCGGCATGCTGAGGAGCTGGGAGGCTGCAGAGACTGCGGGCCGACGCAAAACCTACGGCCCTAGGAAGATGTGCACGGTGGAGCAAGTTAATGAGCTACACACTGCCCGCAGTCATCATTACTTACCCACGCAGCCCTACTTTGTAACCAACAGTAAGACAGAGGTGACTGTGTAAGAGGCTGAATATGTTTCCAAGCAAGCGGCAGAGAGCCAAATGTGATTATCGTCATGAAAGGACTCTCCACGCCCCTAGTGGACTGGAGGCACAACAGGGGTGAGCATGTCATGTCACCTGACAAGTCAGGCCAGGGATACTTGGAACCGTTCACCACTATTTATATCCACTGTAACAATGATGTGTTTGTGTTCCGTCAATGAAAAGGTAAAAGGCAACAGATGTAAAGAATCGGCACACAAAAAGTTTCAGATCAATAGCAATAAGATCTAATAAGCGTGTACGAAAGAGACGGCTATGGAGAGATGAGAGATTACAGAAATGAAACACACTGCATTACCGATCCAAGATATTAAAGGGCTGCCGTAGAGTAAGAAACAGGGGGTGATGATCTTATCTGAAATAATATACAGAAATGTTGTCGGATGCGATATCGACTGGAGGACAGCGTAAAAGACACTGGGTCTGAGGCTGTGCCTTTCATTTTGTCATTACATAAGCACCTCGGTCAAGCAACTAAACAACTGACATGAGTTAAAATATGGAGTATTAGCAGCGGTGGTCACATGTACTGAATATTTCATGCGAAGGTAGCATTGCCATGCCATGAGCAACACTGTTAAAGAACATGGAAGCTTGGGCACAATTTGTGTCTTTGGAAATACGTGTTTGGTCTCTTTTTGCGTACATTCGGCATTACTTTTTTTACGTGTACTCTCAAGCGCATATGAGCATGTTGAAATATTTGTCAAAATGTCATCAGTAGGTGTTTCTTCTGCCACATGTACTGTAAGATTTTTTGCACTTGTTTTACAAATGTGTCGTGCGGAAGGTACATTTTATTTATTTATTTCCCCCCCAAACAGATGCGACTTATGATGAAAAAAAGACCATAAAGTAGGCTATATTTATACCATTGCCAGTATATGTATGCAAATTATACAGTACATTGTGCCAAGAAGTAGCTGGTTGAAGTTGTTGTGTTCAGCATTATTTATTGAAATATATTTCTTTATTTTCTGTATTTGAGAGAAAATGTTTCTGTTGCAAAAGCATTATCTAATGGAGTGGTAGTTCTGGAGATGAAGATGTACTTTAAACTGGAATAAATTAAGCTTTTTCTTTCCTCATTCTCTTCATCTTTCTTTTTCCCCTTCCATTGCTGTCTTTGATGCTAACAGGATGTTGCATTGTGAGGTTTTCGTAAACAGGTCGATGAACTTTGTTGTATCCAATTGAGTTAATTCAGCAATGCGTAAACCTGGAATCATCAACCCAAAGAACTTGACCCCCTCCTGCACTTCCATCTGATTGCAGAGGAACCAGATCATGTGGAATAACTCTAGTCTAGGACAGATCCTGTCAGCCTCACTGCCTGTTAAAATCTATTCCACGCTTCTTTTGTTGTATGTAGTGTGCGTTAGCAGTAAGCAGCTCCGTACCGGCTTGTTCGTGGATCATGAAATCTGATAGCGCCTTTGCAGATTTATTCATGGTAGTTTTCTGTTTTCATTCTTTTTCATCATGCATAGAAGCTTAAATAAAGAGAAGCATGTGGCTGAATGAAGAATAGAGTAACTATATAACTATATGCTGAAAAGCACATAAACATCCCCTAACGCCCAAACAATCCCCTCTCTTGCCAAATTCCGAGGTCCATCAAAGGCTGTTGTGGTGTTTTGTTAGAAATAGCCAGGGAACAGGCAGGGAAGTCTTTCATCTGCTGCAATTCCGAGGAAGTCCCAGATGAGGAGCAGGGAAGGAAAGGGCTCTGATTGATTTGATTCAGGCACTTTGAGCAAGAATAAGTCAGCTAATCCAATCCTCAGCTGCACGCATTCACCTCTGAACAGGTGCCTGGAAACAGCCAGTGATTGAATGAGCCTGTTTCTGAGGGGGCCTTGTTGAGCTGCCAGAAATCAAAGTTCTGCTCGGCGAATTAAGATTGAGGGTGTGAGTGACCTAGTTAACCAAATCGGCACCGGCCTGCACAAAGTATTAAGAGAGCGGGTGGTCGATGGCATTTGTTTGCTGAGGTATCAGGCTGAGTCTTGCATTTCTCCATGGCTTTAACTGGACAGAAAATATATTATTCTACAGAAAACGTACTGTATGTGGCTTATCTGGCTCTCTATAGATGTACAGTATTGTCATGTATTCCAGGTTACCACATCACATGATTTAAACATAAAACAAATCATAATGTAAACATAAAAGTAAAAAAGTGCTAGATTTAACTGTATTTAGTTAGTAAAGTGACTTATAATGAGAAATGTTAAGGTTCAATTTCTGCTATTAACAAACCATTAACTATGACTTTACCTGTCATGAACTCTTAATTTGCTTCTTATTAATAGGTAGTGTTTAAGTTTAGGTATAGGGATGTAGAATATGGTTATACAGAATAAGTGCTAATAAACAGCCAATAGGCATGCTGCTAAGCAATAGAGAGAATTGGTTCCAATACTACAGTGTTATTCCCAAAACTGTTGAGAAAAATGTAGAGCCAAAACAGAGCTGAAAGTGAGAAATTATGTTTACGTTTTCATCTTTTAGAGTGAGGTCACAGAACAGGTTAAAGTAAATAAATGGATGGAATTTAATCTTTTGGGTTTTTCATCAATAAAGGATTTATATATTTAATTTATATATATATCATTTATAAATCAATCAATGCATGATTACTAGTCTTAAGTTGGGTTAGTTCGTTTCACATATACACATAAAAACCAAAAACCACAGCATATTCACAAATAGCACTTACTGATTTGCGTTTTTTATACTCCACTCAGAAATCTCCAAATTATGCGCACAACCTAATTTCAATTAAATGAGAAATGAGGTTGAGAAATGGTATTGACTGTGATTAATAGACTGAGCCTGAGATAAGTCTGATTGTTATGAGGTTTGATTAATTTGAAGTTGGAAAATTATCATTTGAACCTATATTGGATACTGAGAAACTAATCAGATTCAAGGGCTTATCTTTTTCTTTTCATATTTCAGTTTTGCTACTTGTTCTTGTCTATGAGTGTAAAATTCAATTAATTTTGTTTGCAGTGCTTTTACATTAGGATATGTCACCATATGGCAGATAAGCTGACTTTAAAACAGTAACGTAACTACTATTTTTGTGCAGTGTATTTGTATACATATGACATTTATTAAAGATACACTAAACTGATATGATTGGTGACAATTTATTTAATTGCACTTTCATTTATTCCTAGTTTACATAAAATTGCCTACTGTTAAATTCACAATTAGAGGTTTTTGGTTCCCTGTCGACACTTCACTCGTATTGCGTCTGCTAAGACGCTATGGGAAAATCTTCTTTTTTCCTCCTAATTGAAGCCTTATTAAATCACTCAGTGAAAACTGCAGTGGCCATTTGTCGCTGCAGTGGTACTTAGATAAACCAATCGGCAGGACGCCGTGTTAGGGCGACCAATGGCCGTGGCTCTCGCCGAAGCCCAGCTGAATGGGTGGGGTCGGGTAATATATATAGCGGCCGTTTCGCCAGCGGAGTCAGATTCTTCTCCTTCAGCGACAAAGCCTTTGCTGGTCCTGACTAAGAAGCCTGTGCCTTTGAAGAGATCAACGCCTGCAGCTGGAAGAATTCCCCTGCCGTCTAATCAGTCAGTCGAATAGGCATCTCTTAGCGCCTCTAAAAGAGCAAAATTTCTTACCTCCTGAGCAACAATGCGAACCCATTCACTTCGCTCTCTGGTGCCAAAGAGAAGGGCTACGAGAAGCTGCCGCAGCTAGACGAGGCTGTGGCCGTCCACCTCTGCCCTCCTACTGCTATTGGCTGGAGAGCCAAGCCAGCGCATCCGTCAAAGCCATGAAGGATGACTTCCTCTCTAGACGGCCGAGCTTTCACCTCTGCTGGGCAGGCAGCCTCTGCACTACACTCCATGGCCGTGCTCCAGGTCTTCCAAGCTAAGCTCCTCGCTTCCGCCGAGGGCTCGTCTGACACCGAGGCTGTGAGAGAGCTGAGAAGTGTGACGGATCTGGCGCTGATAGCTACTAAAGTCACAGCCCAGGTGATCGGCAGAGCCATGGGCAGCCTCGTCATGCTGGAAAGGCACTTATGGCTGAATTTGACGCAGATCAAGGAAGCTGACAAGATCCCCTTCCTCAATGAGATGATTTCGTCCAACATGTTGTTTGTCCTTCCGTCGATTGATTCATGGAGAGATTTACCAAGGCACAGAAAGCGTCACAAGCCATGCGACACTTCCTACCTAAGAGGACTTCGCCATCTGCTTCTGCCAGCCGCCCCAGGCCGCCCCCACAGCAGCCTAAGCAGTCGTCTGCGCCTCCGCAGCAGAAGAAACAGGAGCCACAGCACAGTCGCTCCCGATCTGCAACTCGGCGCTTCCCCTTCCCGAGAACGCAGGGTCCCCGGCCCAAGATTTTGCTGGACCCACCGCCTCCAGCGTCCTCCTAGTGAAGGCGCAAAGAAAAGGGCGGGCAACGATCTCGCAGAAGCTGGCCCCGCAAGCTGCTCCATGTTTAAAGTCCTCTACCTCGCAGAGTTCTAGGCATGACAAACAGTGTATTTGCTGCACATATAGGGTCCATAAAAGCGTATGTAATTTTTTCCTACCACAACCGAGGAACAGTCACGTTCTGGTTCGCTCGGACAGTATGACGGTGATGTCATACATAAATCATCAGGGCGGTCTGTCATCAAGACGCCTCAGCAGATAAGCAGCGTGCCTCCTGAGGTGGGCCCTGAACAACTTGCGCACGGTATGAGCGACTCACATACTGGGCATTCTGAACCAGGGCACACACATGCTGTCAAGGAGCAAAGTCAGTCCAGAAGAATGGACCTTTCACACTCGAATGAACCAGCTGATCTGCAATACATCGTCATAGCGGAAATAGACCTTTTCGCCTCAGACAGCAAAACTGTCTGGTTATTTCACGAGGGAGATGGACGCGCTGGCCCAGGACTGGCCCAGCCTCCTGCTCTATGCTTTTCCCCCGACAGCTCTGATACCCCAGGTTATCAGCTGAGTCAGGGAAGAAGGTCACAGACTCCTGCTGGTAGCCCCCTTCTGGAGGAACAAGCCGTGGATAACAGACCTGCATGTGATGCTGACAGCAGCCCCATGGCCCGTTCCTATGAGACGAGACCTTCTTTCTCAGGCCTAGGGCATGATCTGGCACCCACAGCCCGAACGTTCAGAGTGCAGGTGGTATCTCTTTTTCGGCGCTACCCCCTAGCGAGGGACATGACTTTAACCCCCTCTGCCCCGTCAGGGCATTGAGAGCCTACATTGAGCGGTCAGCTGCTTTCAGGTGATCTGACCAGCTGTTTATCTGCTTCGGCGTCCCCAAGGGCTGCCGTTGTTGAAGCAGAGGCTTTCTAAGAGGGTTGTAGACGCTATTTCACTAGCATACTCTTCATTGGGCCAGGAATGTCCCATAGGAGTAAAAGCTCACTCGACTAGAGCCACTGCCTCGTCCTGGGCATGGTCTAGTAGTATTTCCTTATCAGAGATTTGTGGAGTGGCCGGCTGGTCCTCGCCGTTCACTTTTGCCAGTTTCTATAATCTGGATGTCCCGGTATTGCATGCCAGGATCCTCTCTGCTTAATTAAAGTGTAATTTGTCAAAGTCACTGTCTTGACCGTCACACACTTAAACAGTGAACATTGCTACAAACCTTTATACTTCCATTCAATGGCTTGCGGCCATCATTCGCCCCAAACGCGAGCTCATCATCGCCTGCTTAAAGGGTTAACTTGTTAATGTATAAACCTTTATACTTCCATTCAATGGCTCGCGGCCATCATTCGCCCCAACCGCGAGCTCATCATCGCCTGCTTAAAGGGTTAACTTGTTAATGTCCCGCGTTGACCATTGGCCAGTGTATTTGTTTGCCCGCTGCTTTGAACGGCTCTTGCTCAAACAGCGGAGACAGCTTACGACCAATGGCCGTTGCAGTTTTCACTGTGTGATTTAATAAGGCTTCAGTTATGGGGGAAAAGGAGTTTTTCCCATAGCGTCTTAGCAGACGCAGTACTCGTGTCTCAGGGAACCTGGGTTATGGAAGTAACCTGTACGCTTTCTTTGTTTGCACAGGTGCATTAATGTAAAGTCTGCATGTATCATGCCGTGTGGACATTGGAGGATGTTTGCATGTACTGACTAATGCTAAACAAAAACTATAATATTAATTTCATCCATACTAAAGTATATGTTAAATATCATATCATGCAACTTTTTTTTATAAAGTATGCAAAGAAGTACATACATATTTGATGTTCGTTTGAGAAATATTTAGGGCTATCCCTTAAATAAACTGAAAAATAATAAGTTTACTATGTAATCTATATTTATCTATAGCTATACTTGATGTTACATCTGAATGGCTGACACTGATGTTGCTCCTTACACTGGGTTGCATCTGAATTTAAATGCAGTTTTGTTTCACCTACGCACCCGTCTTTACATAAAAGCTTGATTTATGTATTCTTTGTTTCATGTATAAACAAACAGACAGATGTATGACAGCTATTCTTTTAAAACACAGGTACTCCTGATTCTGCCTTGTAAAAAAATGATTGTCAGATCGCTTCCATCCTTAATATTTCAAAGAGAACAGTTCATAAGAACAAGGTCAAACTGCAAACATTGGGGCCAACAAAGATACAGACTGGAAGGGTGTGAAAATGACTCTCCGCTGACCAGGATGACTGCCAACTCATTCGAATGTCACTCAGCAAACATAGGACGAGATCAAGTGACCTACAAAATGAATGGCGAATGGGAGCTGGGGTGAAGTGCACGGCAAGGATGGTTCAAAACAGGCAAAGTTTAAAGGCAAAGTTAAGAAGAGCCAGGCTGAGGTTTGACCGTAGAAGACTGGAGTAAGGTCATCTCCTCTGATGGGTTTAATTTTCAACTTCACCCAAGACCTGGCCATCTAACGGTTATAAAAACACTTAGAGAAGCCCTCAAGACACTGTGTCACTGTGAAATTTGGTAGAGGATCTGGGGGTGCTTCAGCAAGGCTGGATTTAGGCACATTTGTTTTTGTGAAGGGTGCATGAAACGAGACACATATCAAGTCAAGGTTATCCTAGACGAAAACTTTCTTCCTTCTGTTCTGACAGTGTTCCCCAACTCTGAGGTTTGGATTTTCCAGCAATGTTACATGCCACATAGCCAGGTCAATCAAGATTGAAGGACCACCTGATCAAGACTCTGTCATGGCCAGCCCGATCTCCAAACCTGAACACCACTGAAAACTTATGTGACCCAGAGAAAGATGGATAGTCATATGCCATCAAACAAAGCTGCTTTCATTTTTGCACAAGGAGTGGCATCCTAGTCTCCTAACAGCCATGTGAAAGACTGACGAAGAGCATACCAAGACTCTGAAAATCAAGGTTATCCAAAAGGTTAAACAATTGCACTGTGTTACTGAAAATGAATGAGAGCTTGTTTTCTTTGCATTATTTGAAGTCTAAATATCTGTATCTTTTTTTTGTTTAGTTATTTGAACAGTTGTCATTTTCAGCAAATAAATGCTCTAAATGACATTTATTTGGAATTTGGGAGAAGTGTTGTCAGTTGTTTATAGAATAAAACAAAAATGTTCATTTTACTCAAAAACATAAATACTGTAGCTAGTAAAACCAGATAAACTTATCATTTTGCAGTGGTCTCTTAGTGTTTTTTAAAAGCTGTAGATAGATATACAGACAGAAAAGAAAAAACAAAACAGAACAGAAAAATCCAAATATTCTCTTCAGACCTATCTCTTTAAAACATCTTGACTGTTAATGACACAGGTGCTACCATTTAAGCGATAGTGCTATTGGTTTTTCCCAGCATTAATTACATGCTTTGTCTTGCTGACCATCGTGCTATCCTCATGAGAGCATGCTGGAACATCAACCGAGGAGACCAGAACATCTCTGACTTAATTACCGCAGTACCTTTTCATTCATACTGGTTTAACCAGAACACAATGAAGTGCACAAAACAATCACTGATGCAATCTGTCATAATGGACACTGATCTCCTATGGGTATTTCTGCAGAGGCTGTGTGTACTGCTGTGGTTTATTCCATACATTCAAGCCTGAGTGAGTTATTCTGCTCATCCATGGTTCATGGAGATGATAGGGCATTGCACCCACCAGTCTGCTGCTTGGTCTAGGAGCATGATTACTGAAAGCCCTATGAACACATTGAGTCTGCAGATCTAGCACCTGTCACATGGTGAGTCACTGCAATGAGATTCAATTTCTCAACCCTCATCCACAACTGACATGAATATTTATGCGTGAGGTAGACTTTTATCTCCCACTGTTTTCCCCCTGAGTGTTCGCTCCTGTAACACTAACTTCCTGTCTGAGACAAATGACTGATCCTGGGACTGGTCATGTGGAACATAAAACAACCTTCAGAGCGCGGCTTCTCTTTATCTGTGAGAGAATAAACCAGTGCAGGACACACAAGAGACTCCTCAACAAGAAATGCGTACCAATAAGATGGGCTCAGATCCTGAGCATTTCCATCATGCCTTTGGCCCCAGTGTGTGTCTATGGCTGGCAGACTGAACGACTTCTGTGAGGCTGTTCATAGAGAATACAATAAAAAAAACTCAAATTATTAAGAATGCGAGTGAAAAAGTTAAAAGAATGATTCCTTCATGAAACAGGCATTGCTTTCATCTATGCACGTGAACATTCATTTGTAAACTTTAATTTGTATCATCAATCCATTCACTGCATCACAAAACCGTTCTGAACTAATTATTAATCAGTTCTGGTCGATGACTGCATCTGTATCTGATTACAGTATTTTAAGAAAAGGTACTAAATGTGACCAGGAACTAAGATAAAATATGAATTATGACTTATACAATATACAATGAAAAATATTTAAAAAAATATACAATGCTATTCAAAAGTTTGGGATTAATATTTTAATTAAGAAAATGCTTCTTATGTGCATCAAGGCTAAATTTTCATCATCCATTACTCCAATCTTCATCATCACATGACCCTTCAGAAACTTCTTTCTACTTCTTTAAAAAACATTCTTTGGAATATTTGTGATTCCAATTTTTTGAACGGTAGTGAAAATAAATACAGCTGTAATATTGGCATTGTTCAAGTTTTAATACAATTGCATTTTATTTACAAATGTGAAAAGGCTTTTTCACTTGAGTAATATATAAAATAAACCAAACTAAAATTTATTCACATATTATACTGCAGTTTTATGAGCTGAATCATGGCTGCAACAAACCAAACTAGGCCATGTGAAATTTCAATAAACGGCCTTTTTTAAATTAAATAAACGGCAATATATGTCGCCACATATGGCTTAGAATATCTCGGAGCATTTACTCCATGCCAGGATGTCAGGGACCATTGATGATAACCATTCAGTTTAGAATCAGAATTCATTTAAACGACTCTATATTGCTAGTGTTTAAGATATTCTTTTAAAAATAATAAATAAAAATAAAATCCAGACACACCATTGTTCTCTTCCTCACTTCCTCACTCTGTCTACCTGGCCTTTTTTGGAAGCTTCCAGTGCCTTTCACCGTATTTCTAAAGAAGCATGGAGATTCAGATTGATACATAAACCATGATGGGTCATAAGACAGGTCATCACAGAAGGGACTCTGGCTGTAATAATATTCATAGTGCTCCTTTAGTCTACCTCAGTAATTAGGACCTGAGTGGCAGGAAAATTCTAAAAATACCTTTTTGTTACTGCCGGGTTTTCTTTGGCTTCATTTGTGCTCCTGAATAATGTTATGATGAAATTATGACAGGTGAGCGCTCGGCGGAAATGAAGCTCACACGGGCCATTTTAATGCCTTTAGATCCAACAATTAGGTTTTCATAAAGCCCGTTCTCGCTTTATACCCATAATGAATGTTCAGAGGAAGAGGAATTTTCTCATCAGCGATAATTTATGAGTTTTGCACAGCATATCCAGAAAGAGAAGCTGGGTCACGTAAGACGCCACAAGCACCTTTTAATAAGCCCCCACTTGGCGTCCTGGAATATTTCCTCTTCGCAATCAGGAGTCATTTACTGCTTATACCGCAGGTTTAATGTGAAGTCGGCAGTCTGCCGGTGGTCACTTTGACAAATTTCCGAAAAACTGCGAGAACCAGACCCCCGAAGCCTTGATGAAACCCAGCCGTTACCATGGCAACAGAACTTGAGCCGCCTGCTTACAAATCTCTTTGTATGTTTCCACGGCAACAACTGTAGATAGGTGGAGAGGGGGTGGCGGTACGGAGGAGTGAGTGGGAGGGAGTGCTGGGTGCATTGTTTATGCTCTGGAATTCACTAGACCCCAAACAATACTCAGCAGTATCAACTTAAGAACATTCATCCGAGACAAAGTTTGAGCGTCTTTTTTTTTTCTTGTTTAGAACCCAGAAAGGTAACAGATTAGTTGATACGTGCTCATTAAAAAATTAGAAGTGCTCTTTTAAACCAACATTCTTCACTAAACGACAGTCGATTTAGCTTTTGGCAAAAAGTCAACGAATGCACTCATCTGCAAGAACAACAATATTTCAGTTTTGAGGCCTGTGAGAATCTTTGGCTTCCGTTGGGCTGAAGAATTCTAGGATTCTATTCTTGTTACTTACAAGATTTGAAGCCGACCCACTGGATGCGGGCTATGAGCATTTATTAACCATGGCAACTGGCACAGAATGAAGTACATCCAAAAAAGACAGCTAGCCAGCCCTATCATGCCGTATGACACAGGAGGTATATCAATAATTACACTAAATTGATGTTATGGTGTTTCTCATTATGAGAGAACAGCAAGTACACAAACAGCGCACACTTCGAGCTTCGCTCTACACTCGGGGACAATAAAGCTTCATCCCACTGAGAGATGCTGCTTATCTGAGGAAACAATTAAAATGGCAGGCATCAAGCAAACTGCAAAGAGACTCAGGTACACACTCGCACACACATGAGTGCAGATACATAAACATGCTCATCAGCACGATACATCTTTCTATTCAGGCGAGCCAGACAGGATCCTATTTTGTCTAAGCTGTGGAAAGATCAAATAATGATACATGGATATAAGAGAACACAAAACAGCAGAAGAACATTTCAGTTATACAGGAACTTGTGCATATCTAAATTAAGCCGATGGTAACGTTTTTCTTGTTTATTCTTAGATTTATTTTGAGCATTTTAGAATGAACCGCAAGCAGTAGTGTGTCTTCATATTCTAAAAATTTCCCTGCGGGCGATAAAGGTTTTATAATTACTTTAGGTGCAGAACAGGCGTATTTAAAACTGATAAGTTATTTAATTTGCTGTACAAATGATTGAGCTTAATAAAGCTGCCAAAAAGCATCAACTTCAAACGGCTTTACATGAACAAAAAAATTGTGTTGTTTAATAATTGTTTCTGCAGGCTACACATTGCGGCGGTAGGTGATGACTGATATGAGCAAGTCACTGAATTATTCATTCAGCCATTCAAATCCACATATTCAAGCCACTGATTCCTTCACTTTACTAATAACAGACTAAAGAAAAACAAAACAACTTATATATGTTTCTCAGTAGTGCATAACATTTAATTGATCTCTTTTATTCAACCGAATCCTGAAAACACATTGATTCATTTAGGAACAAAATGCATTTTATAGGTGAGTCACTGAATCGGAATAGTCAATTTATTCAAAAACTACAGTTCAAGGAAGAACAAAATTGCTGTTATAGGTTCCTTAGAAATCCTCAGAATGATTTAAGCTCATTTGTTCAACACGTCATTGAATCATTTGCTCAACTAATGCCTGGCTATTAGGATCTAGGATTTAAATCGGGATTATGACAACTATATGATTACGTCAGTACCTCAACAACCAATGCATGACCGCAAAACAGCTGCTGCTGTAAGTTACAGCTCTGTTGGATAGTGAAGACGAAGTTTTGTAGTAACACAACAGTCTGAATAATGTGTGGAAAACGTATCACAACTGTAGGAGAAAGAAAAGCGCTGCAGTGAAATGAACTCAGTTTGGAACTGACCAGGTGAGTACAGAAAGCTGCTAGGTCGCTAATGGCTGCTTGGTCGCACTGTCCAAATGGCTGAATTAAGTGGACGCTTTCGTTATGTCATAACCGACGTCAGGGGCTCCCCTCTCTCACACTCGGAGAAAGCCGGAGCCACATGCCAACAACCCGCCCTTGTATGACTGATATCCTAATTCATGTCGGGCGTTTCTGTCTCAATGTTCGCTTGTGTTTGCGCTGCAACCATGCCGATATTCCACTGAACGATTAAAGGCAGCTTACCTTATTACTCTGCTTACAGGAAAGGCTTGTGAGTGGGGTACTGCCAAATAGGACACCATTACCTCTTTGTGCACTGATTTAGAGGATTTTCACGCTTTTTGAACGCTCTATTAAGGGAGAAGAGGCTGCTTCCAAGCTAGTGCAGCTCTGACTGGGAGGCCGTTCAGCGACTGAGTATGCCATTCTGTTTAAGACTTTAGAAGCTTCCTGCAATTGGAATGAGGGGGTGCTGCAAGCTATGTTTCGGGAGGGGCTTAATTTTGACATCCAGGGCGAGATCGCCACCCATGATCTGCCTCAGGACCTGGAGGGCTTGATCTATCTGGTCACACGGGTTGAAACTGGTCTCCGCTTGTGTCAGCGACGCTTGGCTCCCCGCTCATCCTGGAGGCTAGAGGAAGCCCTACCGTCCAAGAGCCTGCCAAGAAAAGCAACAAAGGCTGGTTTAGGGACTACATATCTACTGTGGGGGCTCAAGGCACTTGCACTCTATCTTGTCCTTTAAAGCCAAGGCCCACTAGTTAACTGGGGATTCCTGGTGGGCGTTTATCCTCTTGTCGCCCCTCAGTCATGCACTCAGTTCCCCGGCACCTTTGCCTATCAAGATTCTGTCCACTCCTGCAAGGCTGACTCCTGATTGGGTCTGGCACCGAAGCCAGCTTTCTGGACTGCAACACAGCCAAGATCTAGGGCATACCTGCTATTCCCCTCTCCTCTCCTGTCACTGTCTGGGGTCTCTCCGGTCAGCCTGTAGCCACCATCACCCACACCACCCCCTATGTAAGTCTGGCTGTGTTGGGCAATCACCGTGAGTCTGTTGCACTGTTCCTCCTGGAGTCCCCACATGCTTGTCCTGTTCTGGGGTCATCATGTGGATTGGTCCCACAACCAGATTTTGTCTTGGAGTCAGTCCTGTCTTGAGGTCTTGCCTCTCCCTTTGTATCTGTGTCTCCTGTTTTGCAGGTTGAGGCGGCTGATCTCACAGGGGTCCCGAGAGTGTCGTGATCTGCGACTGGTCTTCAGCAAGTCTCGGGCCACCTCGTTTCCTCCCCACCTGCCGTTTGGTTGTGCTGTCCCAGGCACGTCTTTTTTCCCTGTCAGGTCCTAAACGAGAGTCTATGGACAAATACATTCAAGAATCCCTCAAACACGGTCTCATTCGCCACTCAGGTACACACTCACCACCATCAAGGTACCGTTCACCTGGAGTGCTCAGGTTCAGGAGGCCTTTTTATAGTTTAAAGTCCCGGTAATCTCTGCCCCTGTTCTCTCCATTCCAGATCCTGAACACCTCAACCCAGCTGAGCATAGTTACGACATTGGCAATGGGGAGCTGCTGGCAGTTAGGTTGGCACTGCGTGAGTGGCGTCACTGGTTGGAGGGGTCAGCGCAGCCCTTCTTGGTCTGAACGGATTATAAAAATGTAGAATATATCCATCTCTGGAGTCTCTGGCTGATGCCATACTCCCTGAGGGGGTGATCTTGTGGCACCTCTTCTGGGAATTTCAAAATACAAGACACAAGCATGACAAAAAAACAGACCCAGACATGACAGTATGTATAAGATTTGAGGTAAGATAATCTGTGCAAATTCTTTCCTTACGTGTGTGCTGCAACCAGATCAAACTCAATCCTGTAGTGTGAGTCTGGCTTAAAGGGATAGTTCATCCAAAAATGAAAATTTGATGTTTATTAGCTTACCCCTAGGGCATCCAAGATGTAGGTGACTTTGTTTCCTCAGCAGAACACAAACGAAGAT
>JAUMHQ010000069.1:7414280-7424996 GCA_032361165.1 Enteromius paludinosus
CGGCTATACATCCGCGCTAAAGGTGAAAGTCACCGTATAGACTCCAACCCAACTTTGTCAATAGATTAACGCCGATAACGGCCCACCACTAATTTAATGTAAACCCTAATCGAGGCTACACAATATTATAAGAGCAGTCAGATACATGGGTAAAAAAAACAAACAGGTCAGACTTTATTTTGAGCTCTAATTCTCGCTATTAAAGTCAGCATGAAATAAAAATGCGTGAAATCGATATCTGTTAGCGCGCATTGCTATTATTGTTGTGAACAATAATTATTCATCCGTGCAAGTTAATCCACAATCGTAATCGGAAAATGCTCCTACCCTCTAAAATAACAGGCATGAGCATGACATTCTTAACCACACCCCTCCAACTGTCAGTAGCTGCATTTCCTTTACATATTTGCAAAAAAATCTGGGGACATTTCATAAATGTAGATGAAAAAAAAAGTATTGCGAAATGATGGTGTTTCCATTAAACATTGTTATGTGTCTACAACCATCTCTCAATGATCATTTGTCTTTTTACATACCCCATGTGACCTGTAAATGCAAAAGAACCCGTTTCCATTGCAGTTTTGCGAATTTTCCCGAATTGCCTGAAAAACTACCTCAGTGTGAGCGTAAAAACTTTTTTTGTGATATTTTGTGTGGAAATTGACTCTTTTCCATTAGGCGCATTTTCAATTCGCAATTTTATTTGCGCATTTAGATGGTAATGGATATGTGGCTAGTGTATATTTCTAAATGAAACGCTAACTTTTCTACAGCCAATCAATTCGCCCTCTGTTCTCCTCATTCGACATTCTGTTTCTTTCGAAAGAACTTCCAGTTCATGCAGACTTTAACATATCATTAACTATGAATTTTGTCTCAAACTCCTTATTAATTGTTAATAAGGTCGTTTTTAGGTGTAGGTACAGTATTGGGTGGAATTAATGATGTCATACAGAATTTATAAACATGTTACTAATAGGCATGCCTATTAGTAACCCCGTGCTAAAGTATTCCCAAAAAATGATGAATGATTCTAATAATGAGACTACTTATCCTGTTTATACATAGTATACAGACAGACAGTAAGTAAAGAGAGAGGGGGCAGCACAGGGAACAGTTTGGAAAAAGATACCTACTAGGTCAACATTCATTTTCAACCAGAGGGATAAGCAGAACAGAGGGGGTGTGATACAATGAAACTAACCCAAATATAAGAGCCCCACAACCTGCTACTGTATATCGCACATGCCAAGGTCCACAAGCTCAGAGTAAATACTGTACGTTTTGTTTTTACATGTGATTTTAATTAACGGTAACACTATTTTACGGTTACACCTACAGTATTAGTTTCTTATTAGCATATACAGTATATATAGCATATATTATATAATCATTTATTAGTGCTAATTAAGCACATATTAATGCCTTATTCTACTTCCTTAATCCTACCCAATACCTGAAATTAACTACTATTAATGAACCGCAAATTAACAATTTATTGAGAGAAAATTCATAGTTAATAGTTAACAAGTGTTACCAACTCAAACGTGATACCTAATTTACTAAAGAATTTATTTCCAAATGTTGCATATGAAAACAAATGGGAATATTTAATAGTCTGGGAAGAAGTGTAGGAAGAGACCCTTGAGAGACCCCTGCAGTGTCGACCCTGTCTTTATGCATGTATGGAGCACTGCACACGTTTCGTCTCTACCTCTGATGTCTTTGAGGAAAGGAGATATACGTAAGGGAAGGGTAAGGAAAAAAGAACAAGGAGATGAAAAGAGAGAAAGGTGTATCCTGTGACTGCATGACCACTGATGAGAACTGTGATTGCTGCCTGCCACCATATAAAACCCCTTAAGACACTTTCACTACAGCAATGCTGATTTACAGTGGGCATTTACAAAGGCAGAGCAGCACTATTAACACTTGAGAATGAAACCGCAGATCACACAGTACATCACATGGGCACAACCGTACACAGAATACATACAGGCCATTTCTGTGAGATATCACCAAGAATGTCTGCACTAAAAAAAAAAAAAAAAAAGGAAAACAGCAGAAAGCCACAGCCCCTGTAACTCCACATTATAACAGTCATTACATCTGCTTTTCGCAATATTCCTTTCCGGCGAAATTGTATAAGCTTGAATGAGTTGTTTTAGGCAGCTGTTATATTTTTTCATTATGTGACATGAAACGGAGGAGGTAGAATTCTTCACAGCAAAACAAAGCTCTGGTAATATTAGTGAAGATCAATTACATTCTTTCTATGGAATCCAACAGATCTGAATTATTTTAGAGAGGGTAATTTCGAAGCACAGACGAGAGGCAGAAACACAAAAGTGGGAAATGGAGGAGCTGCAATTTTGGACGGTGGCGGTAATGTGCCATAATCTGCTGCCAGGAGATGCCTGATGCAGGACTCCAGACTGAAAAATTGACTCTGGAGCCACTGAGTCATAAAATGAAACATTCAGGAGCAAGATGACTTCTTTGTGGCTGAATTATAGAATCACTCGATATAGATCAGAAAGTACCATCATCCATGCAGATATGTCAATGAATTTTAAGGATCTATTGCAGTGGAAGTGCATCTCACTCTTTACTTTCTAATGGCTGCGAAAGTATATTTATTTCTGTCATGGCAAATCTCTGGGATTGGCATGGTTATGTACATGACAATGTTAACGTATTTGGTTTCGGCGGGATAGATCTGCTCTGTTACTACTGCTGTGGCAGAGGAAGTACTAGACTTTTTAATGCCAATACATCCACAACATGCTTCTGTAGAAAACATGCTTTGTGCATTGTGCATGAATCACCTCGTAGCAGGCCCCTTTGTGCACTTAACATTCAACCAAATTTTTTTCCTGCCTTCTCTTTTTCTACATACCAAAGGCTTGGATAATAAACAGACCCCTGGCAACAGCAGTAAAGGTTGCCTTGACCCCTTAAACTGCAATTTTCCATTACCTTTTTTGAGAATATAGTTATATATATATATATAATATATAATATCATATTTGGTTAGTGCCTAGTTTTGCTGTGCTATTCCATTCAAAAACTTTAACTCTCAATCAATCAATCACTTTTATTTATTTTTATATACTGCACTGAACATAATCAAGTAGGAGAACAGAGTGATGGCAAACTCTTTATTTATCAAATGCAGAGACGGCGGTCTCTGTAGTCAAAACGACAATAATCACTAGAAATCAGATGTCCCCAACTAAGCAAGCCAGAGGCGACAGCGGCAAGGAACCAGGGGCCAGTTCTCCTCTGGCTGGACGCCCAGCACCTAATTTCCAGTTCAATTTTAAGCACATTGGTAACTTTAACTGCAATCTTAATTTTTTTTTTTTGACCAGTGGCTCACCAGACATCAAGAAAAGTCATGGCAATCCCTTTAGAATGACACAATCTCTCTGCCAGATGAGATGCATGCATATATTCCAATACATGCTGATGACATCAGTGCTCACATGGGAAGCCCACTGTCTGGAGTAATCAATCATATCAGGCAATGAGAAGCCCTGATATACTGGGTTAAATCTGAAATAATGGAAAGCATTATCCATCAGTCATGCCTTGAAAAAACAATGCATCCGTTTCCATAGGGATCCATTTCAAGGCCAGACTCAAGGGAACACTCAGAGAAAATCGAAAAATGCTGTCAAAACCAATTCACTCAGCAAAATCAACTAATACGTGGGGGCACTACTGCTATTTAGTAGGGTCTCTTGGTAACCTATACTGTTACAGAAAGTGCATGGGTCACTTCTGTATGAAAACAGCAACATAACAAAGGTGTCATATCATCATATCACCCATCTAATCTATATGTCAGCATGGGTTGGTTTTTTTTCGACCCAAATGCGGTCTTAGGACTGCTAAGATTCAATTTGGATTGATAATCGTTCATAATCAGTAATCTAACAAAGCTTGGTTTTGGAAAGAGACGATGACATACACAAAAGCAAGAAGTTCTGGATGCAGCACCACCACTTCACATGTTCTAGTTTTGGTGTTGTACTATATTATTATCTATTAACTCAAATACCGAGGGGCCCCTTGATGAGAACCACTGGAATTGGCTGAAGTCAGCTAACTTTCCGCACAGTCCAGCTGACAGAGCAATACATACTGTGAGGAAAAGGGTGGTACAGAGAAGATTAAAAACATTCTGGTAGATTAAATTTTGATTAAAAGAACTACCTGATATACGTGATAGGTGTTGGCAGCCCGACCTTGAAGGAACACAGAAGGGATCCACACGTTGACAAGGGCACGTTGTGTTCTTATAGAGACAAGGGAGGACAAAACAAATTGGGAAATTCTAATTAGAGAAGCTCAACAAAAGAGTCCTTTAGCAATAGATTAGTGTAGCTGCGATCACTTTATCTCCCCAAGGATATGAAAAAGCTCTCCTTTGACAAAACGAGGCGGAGGAAATGACAAATATTGACACCTTGAGTCATCACTGAGTAACACACAAGTTTAACATTGTTTGCCTTTCCTTCAGTCAATTTTTAATGACTGACATCTTCTCAGCTACAAAGATTATAGCAATAGTGTGTTGAAAAATATATAAAAACAGAAGCAGCATACAGCTTCCCTATTTTTAGCAGAGTCAGATCGGAGGCATCGCTTTATGGACTTCCATACCATCGATTTGATTCTCAAAAGAGGCTTGCTGTATACCACCTCCATCATAAATACATACAAATAAAAAAAGAACAACGAGTGGGAGGCCACTTACGTCTCGAAGTCAGATAGGCTGGGATCGTCAGAGGTCTGGCTCAGGTCCCCTGGCACCTGTCCAAAAGCAGAGCGCATGAGGCCATGTTGAGCTTTTTCTTTTGCATCTAGCTGAGTTTGCTGATTAACACTGTACTGTTGCATAAACTTCCAAAACAGATACTGTATATTCTGTAGCTTACTTTCCTTTCTGCTAAAGGAATGAAGGTCCAGTGATATTTACTGGGGAAAATTTGAATTTGGACTCAAATAAAACTTGAGAATTGCCATTTTTGTTTTTGTACTATAACATGATTCTGAATCAAACACGATATTTAACTATTTAAAGTACTTGATTTTATGCATCAGGAAAAATAACTAAGTGGAATTGTTTTTTTTCACAATCTACTCTTTCATGATCGATCATCAATGTCATGGCCAAGTACACCAAGTACTCGATCGCTGTTGCACATTAATATGTGTGTCTATACATATGGGATGTAATCGAGCACTCAAGTACTCAGCTGTGACAGGGAAGATCGATCAAGAAAACAATGACCGTGAAAAAAAAAATCCTTATTTCAGCACTTTAGGCTGTACCCTGCATGCAGTCCAAAATATAGACATGAGAAGAGAGTCATGTAGTGATGTCTGGGTTAGCTACATACAGTACATATCTGATTAATCTAATAATCAGATATGCATTGGGGTATTAACATTTATCAACATACTAAATGTTAATATCCCTAAATGATTATTCATAATAAGCAATGGATAATCTTTGAAAAATAAAGAAAGAAAACAGATAATATATGTTTATTCAGAAAAGAAACATTAAAACGATTAAAAGTGACGATCAAAAATGTGCTGTGCTTCAAAATATCTCGGTTTAAAACTTCCTATTCACCTAAGAATGTTGAAAATATATATATAGGTAGCACAATTAAGTAGGTTTTTAGCATTAATAATAATAAGAATTTTTAAGTGAGCATAAATTCAGCATATTAGAGGGATTTCTAAAAGATCATGTGACACTGATGACTGTATTGACAGCTTTGCCATTACTGGAACAAACTGCATTTTAAAATATATAAAAAAATGATTTCAAATTGTAATAACATGTCACAATATTAGACTACCTATTGTATTTTTAATCAAATAAATTATGAACATAAAATACCTTTTTTTAAGAACATTACAGTAAATGTTTTACTTATCAACATCAAATGTTATATAATAGTGTACTGTAAAGCTGATGGAAAATGACTTAACTACTTAGATAACCTATAGAAGCTCTGCACATTCACCCCTCATTCCTGAAAACACCGGAGCCCAACCCGGAACAACGCTCTAATCCTATTTGAGTGTGCATCTTATCTTGTGGCGAAAGTGTGGTAATGTCAGCATTTACAGGGGTCACAGGCTGCTACATCTTGGCAGGCAGAGGCACCAGAGAGGAATGGACACGTGAGTCATGGAGACTAGATAAACCATCCACCGTATACAGTTCAGCACAGTTACAGAAGGACATGGTTCAAAGCCACTGCTGTCAGATGTATCAAAAAGTAATCAGTGGCCAACAGATGAGCAATGAACAGGAAAGAGCACACAGTGGCCGAGTGTGCCACTAGAGACAGACTGTTCAAATTAACGGCCACTTCATCCAAACACAAAAATAGCTTAGTGGAAAGAAAAAAAAACGAATTTGAATCGTTGAAAAACACTAATTATTGTCTTTTCTTCAAACAAAGCTCTCACACGACTTCAGAAGACTTGAAAAAGAATTGCATTAACTGCTTATTATTGTACTAATAGAATTAGTGTTTTTATTGTTCATTTCATTCATTGCCTCCCGTGTGACTTTATTTAAGTGACTTTGTTTTAGACACCTGAACCATATTTTAAATATTAATATAAACATGAATATTAATATAAAACATGGAAGCTATTCTTCAGCAATTGTTTGTCCGACAAAATTAATAACAGCATATAGATTTGGAGTGTGAGGGGCTAGGTTGACAGTATTGAATAACAGTTTTATCAATCTTTCATTTAAAGAACCAATACTGATTCTTAAAGGGGTCATACGGTGGTACATGCACTTTTACAAGCTGTTTGGACTGAAATGTGTGTTGGGAGTGCGAGTACACAATAAGTTGCCCCTTCTGAAATCAAGCCGTTCTCAAATCAGAGGCCACTCCCACAATAGTTGATTGACAGCAGCGTGTCAGGCAGATTGAACTGGTGTCTTACCTCAGACCCGCCCTGAGTGAGCCGGCACCAGACCGAGACTCAGAGACAAGCAAGACTCGTAATCGATTGAGGCGTTTTGTTCTTGAATGTATTAATGAACATAGCAGTAGTCATTTACCCCAGACATCTGAGAGACTGAAGATACAGAGGATTAATGTTTCGTTTGGTTCTGACGGGAAACGCGCCCTCGATAAACCGTAATGCGTTTATGTTCGCGCGAATCATTCATGATCCAGGCTCACCTACAGAAGCAGTGAGTATAATGTCTTTTCATAAATCTTTGCAAACCGCCTTTCCTAATAATGTGCTAATCAGCAAGTTTCGCTACAAATACGGCTAAAAAAGATCCTCAGGGAGTGCCTCGGAAAAGATGGGCGGGGTCAGCGGAGCTCGTGAAGATTTAAAGGGGAAGTACACAGAACAGAGTGATTTCTAAAGAGCTGTTTATGACAGGGTAAAATGAGCATCTTTTAAACTATCTTTGAGAATTAAAAAAAAAACTATATTACAAACTTTCCATTAAGACCCTATAGAATTATATTAATTTGTGGAAAATTGGCTTTGTATGACTTTAAACTAAAATCTAATCTATGCGATTTCCTGTTGATGCTCGAACATAACGTCACTTAAAATTATTCGTAGCTTGCCTGCCATCCAATAAATCACAATAAACGTTTGTGTGCAACAAGGTCTGAGCTTTCAGATTCTGTTAGTTTCATCATACAATTCAAACAATAAATGTAGTTTTGATGTTTTTTTAACATGGCGTGATTGGTTGTTGTACCTGATCAGATCATCTCTCCCTTTTCACTATTAGATATAGAAAGAAACAGAAATCAATGGACATCAGAAGGTATGTAGAAACAACAGTTTGTACATAATCTTTTTTTTTTCAACCCCAGTAGCAAGACATCAGCAAAACAGCTTGTGAACAATATGCCAAATCACATTTAACTCAGGAAAGCTAAGCAATGGCCACAGTTCATTACAGTAGGTAGCTAGAAAAAAAAAAATCTTTGATAAATATATTCACAACATTATGTTTTATCAACCTGCCAGCAAAGTTTATAAGATGGCCATTATTCATTGTTTTATATTTCAACAAAGAAATTGTAGAAATAATAATATAATTAAAAATAAAAACATACATTTAAAAATTCAATTACACATTTTGATTGTTGATATAACAACAAATAGCAGAATTTCATAGTTTGGAGCCTGTATATCTTTATATAATATCAATGCACCAAATGACGGATAAATAGTTTCTAAAGGTTACAGTCTTCAAAGATATAGGTGAAAAGCAGCTGTGTTTTCATCTAGGGTCGGCAGCGTTGGACCAAAAGGTTTTGCAAAGACTACAGCTGACGACAAACTAACATGAGAGTGTCACGGATCAGGGTGTCCTCTGTTTCCCTCACACCGTCACAGAGAGGGATAAACTGTCTATATCAGCAGCTATCAACAGTATAAATATTAGTTGTTCAAAATGCGAAAGCGAAACTAAGATACACAAGATAAACGCAGATATATGAAATGTAAACAAAGTATTGCTTGCTTACCATTTTTAATATCAGTAACGCTGATAACTTTAATCATTTTAATCATGATATTATAATAACATTCACATGAGAGAAACATTTAGCCTTCTGTCTCTACCACCTTCATTTACATGCTTGTTTTCATCACTTTCACTTTAATTCTCGGACTCCAATCAAATGAACATCCAATCACAGTTCTCACTCCTGCAGACGGTCCTGACATGTTGAATCGGGCAAACTGCCACGACGAGAGCGGACGAGTGGAAGGCAGTGTAACCTGCGTCTTTTGCCATTAAAATTGTACAGTCAGGTTTTACAAAAGACATGCAGTGATGACTTACATGTAGCGCTGAAAAGGAGCGCAGTTATTTTTGCACCTGACCTTATTGAATATGCATTTGTAGTATTTAAATTAATCAATTTTACAAACATTTGCGCTCTGCAGATTACTGGAATTTGCGTCCAAAATGCATGTCTAAATCTATTTTGCACTTGAAATGGATGCATTATTATTGCTAAGAGAAGGCACCACAGAGAGGAGAGAGTGCGTGGCAGAAGGGAGAGGATATTTTGAATGCCAGAAGTACACATTATCCGAACATATTGTTTGCCCAACCATTTTATTTTAAAATTTGCTTCAGGAAAGCTTTGAAACCAAGGTCTATCAAAACTTACAGCAAACCTTAATTTTTTGGCCTCCAGTTCTTTTTAACGTACTGCGGTTTCTTTGTTTATTCTTTATTTGCAATTATGCTAATTTGCGCAGCACTTGAAATGACTTGAAAATGACATGTTGCGTCTGTGTTTAAATGTGAGCACTTTACCTCCCATTTTACCTCCCTTTACCTGTTAAATTTACTCTCGTGCCAATTCATTAGTTTGGTAAAACTGCAGTGGTGGACAGTAACGAAGTAGTTTTTAATTTTTCAAGTATCTGTACTTTGCCGGAGTTTTATTTTTAGCAACTTTTACTTTACTATATTGCTAAGCATAAGATCGTACTTTTTACTTCACTACATTTCATAAAATATATCGTTACTCATATATATATATATATATATATATATATTACGTGCTCCGAGACGCAGACGAGTAATTCATTAAAAAACTGATTCTTTTTAATGAACCTGTTCAATCAGTTCGCAAATCGCCCCAAACGATTCACTGTGGAATTGGAATGATCCGATTGCAGCTGTTCTCGATTCGACAGCTCACTGATTCAAACGATCCGTTCAGAGCGAGTCTCCAGTGAACTGAACAACTGGCGCGTGCGACTTACTGTATGATGCGTAAAGTAAGTTACTAATGTTAAATTTTAGGATAAGTTACTTTAACTGAAAATTATATTTAGGTAAAAAAAATTGTCAGTTTGTTACACTGCAGTAAAGGGTGACCTGTTCAAGCCCACTCAGATGAATGCAGACACATCAGTGTCTCAAGGTCAAAAAACGTTCATATATTTTATTACATCAGTTTTATATTGTTTAGATCAACTAGACGAGTAGACATATATGAATGTTTATTCATAAACATACTGAGAATACGTATGATGCTAATTGTTTAGCTACCTGTAACAGGCTTGCTGGTGCTAAGTTATAGTCATTTTTAGATAATGTCCAAATATTTTTTATATATTACATCTTAGGGGAAAATGAAAGAATGTGATGTTCAGGTTACTACAGTAATTATTAAAGTGGGAAGTAATGCCCTCTGTGGGGATTTGGCCAAGAGTGTTTACAACACAGAGAAGGTTTGAGAAGAGAAAAAAAAAATATATTTTCCGTCCTGTGACTTTCTGCAAAACAATAGCCTAAGCTTTAAAACCTTTTTTTCTTACTGGTAAAAAATTAGACGCTCCAATCTGTTTTCTCTCAGGTACATTGCAGTGTACGCTTCACAGTGAACATCACTACATCATGCTCGTCAAAAATCCCAGGTATTTTAACCAGTAAGATTATAAAGAATATGTGCTATATAAAATTAAGTAGCCTATATAAAATTGCTAAATAAATATATCAGTACTTTTATTCTTAAAGGTCCAATAGAAAGCATTGAGAGAATATTTTAAATTGTTCTCTGATATGTACATAAAAGGTATGTAGCTTAGGTAAGGGGAAACAATGCCCAGAAACGGTTTTACAGGTCCATTTACAACCCTAGAATTTGACCCTAGAATGAA
>JAUMHQ010000069.1:7436347-7448992 GCA_032361165.1 Enteromius paludinosus
TTTGCCGCCCTGTTTTATACAAATGTTACCGTTACCATAATGGAGAAAGGTGTGTAGGGGAGGGAGTTGTTCATAAGTAATGCTTTAGTTTAGGGAGAAATCCAATATACAATTGCTACATTCCGAAGCATGTTGAATTTCTGACTATATTCAACGTGGCTATTTCTATGCAAGACTTTGTTTGATGTTGCATGTTGCAGGATGAAAGGTGCTATGTACGAGTGTTGAGGCTGGATGTAGAGTACTCTCTAGTGGACAAACTATGCATTGCAATTTTCATAGCATGATTATAAGGTGTTTCGTCCGTTTTCTTTTTTTTTTTTTTATATTCGTTTATCGGCCAAAATGAACGCCGATACCGATATATCGGAAAATACTAAATATCGGCCGATAATATCAGCATGCCGAAATATATCGGTTGGGCTCTACTAAATTATGTTATTTTTGTTTTCTTTGAGCAAAAAATATTCTCGTTGCATCGTGAAATGAGGTTGAGCTACTGATGTCACATCCTGTTTTACTGATGTTTCTGCTACATTTCTGGATCTGGAATCAATTTAGTTGTATTGCTGTCTATGGAGGGTCAGATGGCTCTCTGATATCATTCAAAATATCTGATGTGTGTTCTTAAGATGAACAAAGTTCTTACAGGTTTGGAACGACATATGGTTGAGTAATTCATGACATAGTTTTCATGTTGGGGTGAACTAACCCTTAAATGAAAACAATAAAATTGACCCAGTGAACTTTCCCAACTCCTCGAAATCTTTAATCAGCATTTAAAAACATTTCTTTCAAAAATACTACCTTTTTAGCTTTTCATGATGGATAATATCACCCTACATTTTCTTTTTGTCATATATGCAGTTAACAAAACGTGCAAATACGCATACAGAAATTCATACCATGGTGACCCACAAACCTTTTTTTTTTTTTTTGTCTGCAGTTTGATGCAACTATAATGTAACAACTCTCATGCTTATTATGTTACAATTAGTTACGGATAAAGAAGACAACAAACACAAAAGTTCTAGCTCCCAAAAGCTTATCAAGCGCAAAAAAAAACTTGCCGGCAGCTATCACCTCCTCAGTTTGGCTGCTAGGCTAACAAGAAACGCTTCAATTAACCATGATAACCATCATGCATGTTGAAGAGCTGAAGTCACCACGCTGAGAGGCACATTAGCATGGGCCAGGTACTAGCAGTGCCCGCATTTACTCTTCATCTCCTTACATTTTTTGAAGCAGGGCCTGGGGACAGGCAGAACGGCCGGCCCCGCTTTGATAAGAGCAGAAGCGCCAAGCTGCTTCTCTGATGAGCGCAGGTCTGCTCGAGCGCAGAGCATTCCTGGAGGGCCTCAGCATGGTATAGGCCTCTGAAGTCCGGCTTCATCTGAATAATGTCAGATAAGCAGCTGCTACTCACCAGAACGCAACTGTTGCATTGGTTCCTTGTACTGCCTACAATCTGTTGTCCTCTAGTTCACCCTCACTGTATAGCGGTCATTGTGCAAGACGAACATAAAATCAGTGATGCTACAGGGAGAAAACAGCCAAGCCATACACACAAAACCTTTAAGATCTTGTTCTTACTAGATGGTTCATACTAGTCTTTTAGATCTTGTTCGCTGAGAGACGGGATGAGAACATGCTGCAGGCAAAACTCCACAAAGAATGCAATGAAGAAACAAATATTTAAAACAGTAAATTACAAAAATGTTATACAGTTTATCTCACTACAATTCACTTTGTGTGAGTGTGAAGTAAATTTCAGTTATTTTCATGCACATCACAATATATAATGATTATGTCTTAATATCTGGATAAATATATATTTACATCTTGAAATAAATGCACTGATATTGAAACTCAATCTGATACCAATAAGCCTGAACAAATGACTAGTTTTAATTAGCTTGGTAGCAATTTATGTTGTAAGTAATCTTCAGTTTCTTGTACAGACTGATCATTTCGCGTCGTAAGATCTTAATATATTAGTAAGGAGCCATGGGTGTTAATTTTGTGTTTTTTGATGTGCCTTTTTTTCCCAGATTCTGACACTCAGACGGCCACTGACTTGTATTTTATGAATCACTAAGTATCTGTTTTAGCTAAAAAATAAATAAATAAATAATTCTCCTACTGAAGAAAAAAGTATCAATCTGTGATAGCCTGAGGGTGAGTACATTTCTATTTTTGGGTAAACTATCCTTTAAGCATTTCTTTACAATTTCTAAACCTATAATTTCTAAACCTATTATATACTCTTGTATTATATATATCCAGAAGCAGAACTGGACATATATCCCATACACAAATTAAAACAATTATATTTTTTAATGTGCAAGCTCTTAAATGTTAAATTTGTTCAATTGACAACTTGCATTTAACTGGTAGATTCTATTGGTGCTAAATATTTTTAGTAGTGCTGCACGATTAATTATATCGCAATCGCGATGTCAGCCTATGCAATTACATTACAGCAAATGCTGCGATTATATTATGTAAACAAAAGACGCGAATGAAGAGTTAAGCGCGAGTGATTTACATGTTAAGTCAATGCAAAGACGCAATTAGACATCCTGCGGCGCGATTCACGTGAATTAAGCGGCGCATTAAACAAGCTGGTTTTACCTCACGCATAAGCAGCTCGGAAGCGGCACGTATGCAGAGCATGATCAGTGCGCGCCAATTGTGCTTTCATTCTGGCAGCTTGTACTGCAGGAGGCTATAGACAAGCATCTTTCTGTTGTATTTTCCAGCGTTCTTCTCGAACACTGTGTGCCATGTGCATTGATTTATGTCATTTCTCTGCACCTGCTACGCGCTTCTCCTGTGTTTTAGTTGTTGCTAGATTGCACTGTATACTGTATCTTAGTTGAGAAATACATATTTCAGCATTATTAGTAATCTGTGTGTGCATTTTTCTTGATAACAAGCAAGTTGAGTCAAACCACTTGTTTATCGTATTGCAACCGCAAATCGCAATTTTGACCTTAATAATGGCAATGTGACATTTTTCCCAAATCGTGCAGCCCTAATTTTTAGGTAAATAATGTTGAGTGAACTTGTAAAACGTATGTACTAAATAAAGGTTTTGCGATAATTACTTAAAGTTTTATACCCTAGAAATAAACGTTTGTGTCAACCCAGAGTTACAAGAGCTGACAGTGTGCAGGATTTTTTTCTTAGTGATGATAAAATCCTGCTGCACTACTGATTTAAAAATTCTGATGTCTTTATTTACGTGTCGCGCCTTGTGGTTTTTATTTGAGATTGAACCTCACTGAGATAACGGCTTGAGTAATGATGGGCAAATGTAGTCCACCCTCTGCCCTTTTTACTCGCCTGTCTGTTTCTCTCTCTCTCTTTCTCTCTCTCTCAGGTGGCACGGCAGGACCTGAATCACAAATTAGTGCCGGCATTACACTCCGACTGTCAGTGGAGATCTCGAGGTCTGCCATAGCCAAGAACTAAAGCGCCCGCTCTGTCGCCGGAGGGGAGCATCTGTGGAGATGTCGAAGGATGGCCATGAAAAATAACCACAGGCAATAGAAGCCATCGCTGTCCAGGTGCTCCCTCCGAGGTATCTGGTGTACACCTGCCCAGCCTTTCTATCTTTAGGCATGACGGCTGTGCAATAAGGGACACAAGTTATGAGGTCCCTGTTTAACCTGCGGGTGATGATTAAAATGTTCATTAACACCATTCATTAACAGGTGATCAGGTACGTCATCCCCCTTGTCGAAGACCACCTGGCCCCACCTACGCGGCCTCTCATCTCCACTCTTCTGCGAATGCACCCCTCTGATTATTGAAGACCAAGCTCTCTCACAAACGACAGGGATTCGCATTAGTCAAAGTAAACACAATAACCCACATTACCCACACATGGCTGCACACTCATCTACACCTCTCCACCGAAGCAGAGGCGCGAACAACAAAACGGCTTCAGTTCCAGAGCCCAACAGGGATGAGTAAATACAATCCGCCGTGTAATGAATTCGAAACATGAAATTATTAACGCTTTTCTGGCTGCAGTAGTGAAGAATGGCCTTCATTGACTCATTAACTGTGGCTGTCATTGGAGAGAGGCGAAAGCCCGGCACGTTTATTCATTTTTAAATAGCACCCTGATCCATTTCCTGAACTTAGATTCATTTAGCCTGTCAGAGGCTCGGTAATGAATGCATTACAAGTCAAGGAGGGCTGATGGAACAATGAATCCATCGCAATTTGAGTGCCAAAATCTCACACTGTGATTGATCTGAATAGTTTGAGAGTGTATACTATATCTGATGAAGAACCAACTTGCTACTTTCTTTGTAGTGTAAAAAAAAAAACACACAATACATCAATTTCAGTGCAAGCCATCAGTTTACAGAGGATGCAGTCTCCACAGCGCTGCACTCTGTACTCAATCAAAACAATTATGCACGAATGCTGTGTGTTGACTTCAGCTCAGCATTCAACAATGTCACACCCTCTAAGTTAATCACTAAACTTAGAGACCTGGACATTAATACCTCATTTTGCAACTGGATTATGGACTTTCTGACCAACAGACCACAGCATGTCAGGTAAGGCCACATCTGCTCCACCACCATCACACTCGACACTTCAGGAAGGAGAGAAGAGGCTCACATTATCCCATTCACATCAAGTCTGTTTCATCCTTCAAGTTCCTGGGGACACACATCTTGGAGGACCTAACCTGGACAACCAACACCTCCAGCCTGGTCAAGAAGGCTCACCACCGCCTCTTCTTCTTGAGAACACTAAAGAAGAACCGGCTGTCCTCAGCCATCCTAGTAAACTTCTATCGCTGCACATTAGAGAGCATCGTAACAGTGTGGTATGGGAGCTGCTCTGTTACTGAGCGTAAGGCACTGCAGTGGGTGGTGAAAACTGCCCAGCGCATCACAGGGACTCCACTTTCATTTATTGAAGACATACAAAAGAAGCACTGTCTGCGTCGAGCACGCAGTGTTCTTCAGGACTCTTCTCACCCTGCCCACAGACTGTTTTCTCTCCTGCCCTCAGGCAGACGCTTCAGGTTACCCCGGACAAGAACCAGCAGACTGAGGAACAGCTTCTTTCCCAGCTCCTTACTGAACTCTGCCCCCCTTTTCTTCTTGTACATATCTTCTATAAGCGCATTTAACACTCCTGGTTAGACCTAAACTGCATTTTGTTGCCTTGTGTACATGTGTAATTACAATAAAGTTCAATCTAATCTAATCTAATTTTGAAAGAGTTAGGTAAGATGAATCTGCGAATCATTCAATATTAGTCAACTCTTTTAAGACAGAAATGTTAGAGGGGACACACAATGCGATTTAAGTTTTCCCTTATCTTTGGAAAGTTACAAGTAGTTGGTGCATAGATAATATCCCTGAAGTTGCAAAGACAAAAGCCTCAAAACCAAAGAGATATTCTTGACTGATTCCTAAAACCTGCAGAGCAGCCTATGCTCACTGGGCACAAAGACTATAAAGTGAAGCAATTCCATCTCTAAAGCAAAGTGTGGTGCTTCTGACTCCAGTGATCCAAACTAGTACTTTTTTCCTCAAATATGGCAATTTTGAAAGAAAGGGAGATCGAATTTGCTTGTATGAAGATAAAATATAGTTGGTTTACCTTATTTGCAATTTCGAATGTACAGCATGCATTTAAAACTAAATTAGGTATTGGCACAGTGGTTAACCAGCAAAATTTAAAATGGCATGTCATAGGGCTGAGCGATATATATCTAACAATATATTATTATATATATTAAGCGGTAAATCTCCATCAACTGTTTTCAAAAGGAACGTCAGCTTATAAACGGAGCTGTAGATCAGTGAGAAGCTGCGCCATTGAATCACCCGCGAAACTCAACGCGTAGCTTCTCCGTGATCTATGGCTCTCTTTATAAGCTGGCGCTAGTTTTGAAAACAGCTGATGGAGATTTACCGCTAATCAAAGAACCGGCTTTACTGATGAGATGCGCGTAATATATCGTTCGATATGTATCGCCCAGCCCTAGCATGTCATGTCCAATAGTTTGCAAACCCCTGAATTTAACAACAAAAACAGTTGCTACTAAATTCCAAGCCACACTTACAAAAGGCAAAAGTATTTAATAAGGGACGAGTTCTTGCATTTAGAAGAAAGCTAGAAAAGTATGAAACTTTTCTGAAATGGTGCCAACTGTCAGCTTAAGAAAAAGCGGTGTGCTAGAATGCTAATTAGAATCTAGACTTGGTCTTAGACTACTTGGTTGTTGGACAACTAGTCAACCACTGTGACCCATTCCTGTAACTCCTTTTTTTGAAAACGCACAGATACATTTATATTATAACGAGCTGCAGAACTACCATCCATTGTCTGAGACAAATGCAGGGTTCTCTCAGCTTGGGTTATCCCAGAACTGATGACTCTCCCTTTAACCCACATTTCTGGAGAAAAGAGGAGAAACAAAAAAAACGAAAACCCCAGCTGTTTCTGCTCTCTTTGCAGCCTCTTCAAGTGACAAGACACTTAACCTCTCTAATTTGCATGATTTCCTGTTCACTTCCAATGCCTAATAAAAGTAAATTTGATATGGGAATGAAAAAGATTCTTCAATTTCACATTTTGGTGGAGCGAGGCGTTTCTCCAATTGCATGCTCTAATTCAAAACTGTGGTACCAGTTCAACTTAGGGGAGACAAGACATTTTTTTTACATTTCATGATCTCAGTAGCGTGGGTTCACGTAAGATCACATTGGGAGCACACTATCATTAAAGCAAAACTTTCAAAAGAGCTCATATCGTGTGCGCACAGTCTGTCAGAACATGAAAAAGTCTCGTATTGTGCGCTTGTATATCAATTTGATGTCCCTACCATCCTTTCCAGTTGCTGTTCAACATCAAAGTCAGAGTACAGTACGGACACATCATTAGCCCAGAAGACATGGAGGGAGGAATCATTTAAGCCCTGTTCTACAATCTAGTGAGCTGCCTTGCTGTCTACAGCCAACAGGGGCGGCACCTAATAGTCATAGAACTCCATATGAGCATGCTCTACAAAGACACACAAAGAGTTCAATAGAAGAGTTTGATGCTAATACTGTGCAAAGTTATGATAGCTCAATGATTACAACAAAAACAAATTTATTTAATTAAAACTAGTGCTTTCAAACGATTCAATTGCACGAAACTGCATCCTAAATAAAAGTTTTTGTTTACATATTATATGTATGTATACTACGTATATTTATTGTTTATATATAAACAGAACAAAAAATGTATGTTATAATAATCAAAAAAGGCAACTACAACTTTCTCACAATTTAGACTTTTTCTTGATAAATTTGAAATTGCAAGTTGAAACGTCCAAATTTGCAAGATATAAACTTGTGACTGCTAAATCTGAAATGTAAGATTAAAAAGTTACAATTAACATTATTTTGTGGTCGAAACAAAAAAAAATTATTGATAGGTTACACTCAGAATTGTGGGAAAGTCAAAAGAAAGAGAAAGAAAATATTTAAATAAATTTTAAAATCATTAAATTCATTTTTTAATTTAATTGTTTAAATTACTTCTCATAAATATTACTTAAACTGATACTCATAAATAAAAAAGTGACAATGGCATTTCTCTTGTTAAAGGAATAGTTTACAAAAAAAATTTAAATACAGCTTTTTTTTTTTTTTTTTTTGGCAAGAGCTTAGACTTCCGGCTTCTTGGCTAACCTTTGACTCGACGTACGACATATGGCGTGAGTTGTGTCATACATTGAGTAATAGGTCAGCCAAGAAGTCGGAACTCTGCCCTCTCACAGAAAAGAAGTCAGTTATTACGTTATTATTTGAAAAAAAAAATATTTTTGTTACAAAAATCCATTGACCTGCTTCAAAGCACATGTGATAACTCCCTGAAGACATATAGGTTTGTTTCATAGGTTAGTATACTCGATTTATGGACCTTCAAAATAATGGCCGCTATCCACGAGCTATACCAAGCTTGGAAGAGCCAGGATAAATTGTAAAAAAAAAAAGAAAAAGAATTTTACACTCACCGTGTATGTCTGAAAGAAGAAAGTCATATACACCGACAATGGCTTGTGGGTGAGTAAAATTTGCCATAATTTGTGTGAACTATTCCTTTAATTTAGATTCAGCTTTTCACTAGATCTGGTAAAATGCATTCTGGGAATGTATATTCTGTAAAGGAAACCTGCAATGCTACCATAAAATGTGGATAAAACTGCATAATATTTGATTAAAAAGAAGGAAGGCAAGGAATTCCTAAACATAACGTCAAGTTGGGACCACATGCTTTAAAACCCAAGATCCATTGGCAGATCACCATGTTTTGGAAAAGGAGCATCAGACTCATGTGGTCGCCTCTATTTTTCTAGTATTACTTCTTGAAGCCCTAAGAGAGAGAAAGTCACAGAGACAGCAAATAGGGAAATTTGCAACAATAGTGCTGCTCGGTGCTTCCAGCAAGGAGTCATAATAGACCTGGCACACACAGTATTATCGGGCCGTATAAAACTCTTTATTAGTCATCCATTTGGGGTTTCTCTGAGGCTTACTCTCCTGTGGGAACACACTTCCACACACAGATCTGACTGATACTTTAATACCGCAACGCAATGACGAGCTGGGAGAGCTGCGACTGCTGATCTGTGAAGATGAGCATGTTTGTCAAATCCATTAAAGAGATGCAGAGCGCAATCATAAAGGTTCGCAACCAATTGTTGCAGTGTGTGCATCACCCAGTTATCTGGATTTATCGAAAAAGGCTAAGACGCAAACAACCCACACAGGAATTTTGATAAACGCTTCACATTTCAGCCCCTGTAAGGAATGCTTTTACTTTGCATGTGATAGCTGTGCTACCACAATAAACTTACTGCATGGAAAAACCGTACAACGTTCATCTGATGCAAGCTGTTGATGAAATGATGTAGATATAATTGAAATTCCCACCAAATTGCAGAAAAAAACGGTGAAGTCATAGACACAGGCTGTTCAAACATATGACAGCATCCCACAGAGGGATGTCGTGTCATTTATCACACACATGCTAATAGTCTGCAGAAGCGAAGGAACAACTGCAATGCAATATTTTTTTATTTATTTTTTTTAATTAGAACATTTTTGGGACCCTTCTAAACCCTCCAGGGGCTTGAATTATCTCCAGATCCAATGCATCACTACACAGATAACTGTGTGTTTTGCTTTTTTTTTGACACGGAAAAACTGTAAGCACGGATTTTTTTCCTCCAAAAAAATTATTAATGTTTATGTATCCGACTTTATAAAGGTGGCTTTATCTGGTTAAGTTTGAGAAAGTTTATAAAACTTAAAAAAAAGTATATTAACATGGCTGCAAGATGGTTACATTTAGTTAAACATGATATACAATGAGAACATTGCCTTACCTTCATTGCCTTGGCTGCCTTCCCTTTTCAGCATTTGGACAGCTCCAACATACTTCTTCAGCTGGACCTTTAGAACCTCGTTTTCTCTAAAACAGTAAAAATAAAAAATACAAATCATAGAAGATTAAACGTGCATAGATGCTAGTGAGTTCAAAAAGAAGCTATTTTATATTAAAAAGAGAGAGAAACATCATATAAAGTTATTTTACAACGAATAAAGTCAAAGCTTAGCATGCTATTAATTAAAATATGGTTACATTGACACGGATTACATTTTAATTAAAAGTTGTTTTAAGTTTCATCATGATCTGTAATTATTAATAAATGACTAAAAATATATATTTTAGAATTTTATCAGGGATGTCCGGATCGGGATTTTTGCACTCACTGAATATTGAGTATACTTGTATTTTTCTTAGTGCACACTTCAAGCATAATTAAGTTATTAAAAATAAATCCAATTTATACAGGGATCAGCAGAGAATTTCTCAAGGCCAAGGGCTTAAAGGCTCTAGGGAAAGAATAAATAAAATAACAATTACTATAGTGTGTATAGTGTATATGTATGTAGACATATATACAAACAGACACTGGTAGATGTAAAAATATTAAATGGTAGATAAAAAGAAGGAATTTAAAAGAAGTGTTTGATTAAAATAGAACTTTTTTAACTTTAGTTAGTGTGTAATGTTGCTGTTAGGGCATAAACAATATATGCATAGTTAAAACACTGAAAGTTCAAATGCAAACAAGTCAGAATAATTCATTTTATGCATTCAAATTATGCAGTTTAATGCCTACAAAAATGGTTCGTAGGGACTACAAAGTAGGGCTGAACGATATTCTGTTTTGACATCGACATCGCGATGTGCGCGTGAGCGATAGCGATGTGAAGGGTAGAAATCCCATGGTGTATTAAGAGAACGGTAGCACGAGTTTTAACACTAGTTTGTTGTATGGCTTGTTGCTGGGGTGACATGCACGTTTCGCGTGCCTGCACAGTGACTGGTTCGCTGTGCCGCTGCTCACCGCTCACAGCCAACATTCACTGCTAAAAATGCGCGACAAGGAGGATCCGCCGCAAAAAAATTATTTCATACCAAAAAGAAAGTCGAAATCATCTATTTGGGACAATTACGGCTACAAAAAGGAGGATGTTGACCAAAAAGAGGTACTTTGCATGGAGTGTCAAAACCACGCTGATAATGAACCCGAATTTGCACAGCTCATCAGTGCACAACGGCTCTGCCTAGTGAATGCGGTTCAATGTAAGATCACGCACCTAATTTTGGATACAAAAAGGATGATGCTGATGAACATCTGATGAACATTAGTAAATTTGTACACATCGCAATATATATTGCAGGAAAAAAATATATCGCAATGTAATTTTTTCCTAATATCGTGCAGCCCTAATGCAAAGGGTTACTTCTCACGTTTGTGACATCACAAACCCTGATTAACCCCGCCCCCCAGGTCATGCTGCACTGCTTAGAAAAGAGGAACAGTTGTCGTCATGCCATTAAATCAAGGAGAGCATGAAAAAATCTATTTATATATAAAACATGAATCTGTCTTCTAACAATGCTAATGGATTCACAAATTTTAAAATCAACGTTCTAAAGTAGCAGTTCTTAGATGCACACTAGGTGGTTTACCGAATAGCCAATCTGAGCCCGTTGTGTAAGGAAAATCATTAAACTAGAAAATCATTTGAGCGCTAACTGGAGAAGAGACAGACCAGTGTAGAACGAAGGTAAATTATGTGAAAAATATTTTAACAAAGAATTAACACATGTTAGACTACACCCCATACACACAATCAAGCCTAGGGAAAAAAAACCCAAAAAAGTCAACAACCCCTTTAAGGTCACAATGTAGAAACCTTGCTGTGGCAGAATGCTAGTCTGTCCTATCAGTTACTGTAAGTTCAAAGACACAACCCATATAAACACATTATACGACAACAACATCTGATGACAGATTCAAGTAAACGGTAACTAAATCACTTCCGAGTAAAACACCGGCTCCTGCATCAGCAGCACCATACACATACGCTATGGTACTCTAATGAACGTTCATCAAAAACTGACATGGAAGTCATTATTTTTGCTTATATTATTGTAGCTTCAGAAAATTAGTAGCACATGGACTGTTTTACAGATGTCCTTACTACCTTTCTGGGTCTTGAGCATGGTAGTGGTATGGCTAAATTTTGAATTGTGTTCCGAAGATGAATAGGGTCTTACAGGTTTGGCGAGTAATTAATGACAACATTTTCCTTTTTTGGTGAACTATCCCTTTAAATGTAATTAAAACGATTAACTGCTATTAAATCACAGAAAACCCAGTTTTTTACATTTTTATTGATGCACAGCCCCAATTAAAAAATAAACCACCACCCCTATTTGTAATAACAGCCTGCATATTCCATAACATTGAACAGAACTGCACTGCTGAAACTAATTTAATTCATTTAGGAGTAACAGGAAAATAATGCATAAAAGAATATGCTAACATCATTCAACACTCTCTGGACATTCAGGATGTATGTGCAGTATGCATGAGGAGCCCACTGAGAGAGTCCCACAGCAAACCCCCCACTGAATTCAATTCCAGGAACTGCTTTACACAAAGTTTAATAAGGCTGTTCTGGGGAGCGAGATGTGTGTGTGTGTGTATGCATGCTCGCTTACAAGCCTTGTTACCAGTGGTTTGGGAAAAATCAATCCAGGTTGGCTTACTTTGAAAAACATTGCTTCCTTCAACATGAACAACATGCCCAGCACATTAAACTACAATTAACACATTAAATCAATAAAACAATAAATCATTATTATCCTTACAAAAGTGTTCCTAATGATCTTATTATATTAAAAATAGTTTTTATTAAATCATAAACATTTTAAAAAGTAACAAAAGTAATTATAAAATAAAATTAGTAGTTTGGGATTCCCTGTTCTAGAGGTAGCCTACTGTATGTGGTGCCTCACATAGGCCTGTCATGATAACAACTTTTTGCTGTGTGATATATTGCCCCATAAATAATTATGATATTATTGTCATTTTAAGACCATTTTATGCCACTGAATGTATAATCTAGTGCTTTCAAATGATTAATCGCGATTAATCGCATCCAAAATAAACGTTTTTCTTTACAATATATATGCGTTTATGCTGTGTTTGTTTATTATGTTTATATTAAAACACACACGTACAGTATA
>JAUMHQ010000069.1:7538433-7549962 GCA_032361165.1 Enteromius paludinosus
CAATTCAATTATTCAATCCAAATACACTTTATTGTTGGAATTCTTTCCGAAATTTGTCTTGGATCTCAAAGCTTAACTTATTCAATCTAGCATCTGCATGCAAGACTTCCTTAGCCTGGCAAAATGTAATATTTCTTATACAAAATGTGAGAAGGGTCAGACATCCTTTTTCCTGACAGGCTCTGCTATTTCTTCGAAAACATTGCTCAAGTTTATTGTGTAAACTATAAGAAGGCAGTCGCATAACAAAGTATGCAGGCAATGACATAAATCAAAGCACATGGCACACAGTGTTCGCCTGGAAAATACCCAAACTCACAATCGGCGCACGCTGCTCGTGCTCTGCTTACACACCGCTTCCGCGATGCTCACACCCTGCTGACGCGTGCCGTGTGAAACCGGCGTCAGAAATGCTGCCACGGTGGAGGGTTCAGAGGAGCTGAGCAAGCACTGAACCAGACTATTTACATGTTGAACAAACTGAGTTTAATGACTGAGCTAGATATTAAATTAGTCACAATAGTATAAAGCATCTGTGTCTAATAAATAAACCAACCTTTATAGACTCCAGTCTTCTCCAGGCCTCTTCTACATCCTCTCGTAGTCCGTCTTGCTTGGCCTGTGGGCCTGTGCTGGCCTGAGATCTAAAATTATGACCCAGATTGCATATAAATGTTCATGACACAATCTCTATAAAAGAGGATTGTAAAGATATGAAGGTGTAATTTACATTGAAGGAGAAGTTGAAACATATTTTGGTTTTAATGTTGAAAACAATGAGAAAAATCACCTGCCACGAGCATTACTCCAGTCTGTTGTAAGCTTAGCAAACTGTTTCTTGTTTTTCAAGATCTCTGGCAGGTCCTCCTGCATAGGTTACATTGGTCATTAATACTGCTTGTTTCAGTTCATATAGTTTGGTAGTAAAAAAAAAAAAAAAACTACCTCACTGAGCTTATTCAGAGGCACAAGAACTTCTTTTTCCAGCTTCATCTCAAAGTCAGCCAGAGTCCGTGCCAGGAAATTTTGCATGAAGCAGCACATTTCCAAAACTTTTCTGCAGGAAAGTTCAGGTGTGTAAATGGTGTATTTCCAAGGCAACTCGGGCTATGCTGTTTATTCACACAACGTAAAATATTTAAATATGCACCTTATAGAGGAATCGCCATCAAAATCCTTAAAGCTCTCAGCCATACTGACAGACAGCATCATGAGGGGTAACTTTTTCTAGAAGTATGAATGAGCAATGTAAGTGAGGAAATCAGGAAGTATTGTTGACATGATTTTTGATAGTTCTGCTTTCGAACTATCTGCTTGCATTAGTTTACATGGGTATCACGTGAGCTAAGAGGCAATGCAAAACAATTGTGTAAAAGCATGGCATGAGACGAGAAAGAAAAAGCGAGCAGATTTTCCACACTGTCTCTTGCTTTACAAAGAGAAATAAGAAGAATGTTCTCTAGGAAAAAGAAAATGAAGGCTTGTATTTAGCAATTATGAGCAGCTGCCACACATTCAAAGCATATCCAATGCTTTTCTGTCCAGACATAATCATCCACATATACAGACAAAACGAAAACCTCAGATGACAGATTCGGGGGGCTCTCCATCAGCAATTTGGGATTAGGTTTCTTAACTAAAATTGCAGGCCAAGATAAACTATTGGAAGAAATCCCACCTCCATCCAGTGTGATGGTGGTCCATGTAGATGATCTTCACAGCCACATCATTTCAAAACATGACCATTTCATTTGTCTTTTTGAATGTTCCTTCTTTTTCATATACAGTAACAGCTTAATCTGCTTCAACATCTCATCCAACACATTTAAAAACCACATGACTGAATCGGGGGTCAGCTTACCATCCGTCTCTCTGAGTCCAGTCCCTGCTGACTCTGCAGGCAGCCTACCAACTTCTTGTGGATGATCTGGGCAGCTTTCTTTGCTGGCTCCACACGCTGTTCAACCTTAAAGCAACCAGATGGAGCATTCATTTACAGGGCCCAGCATTCATATTCTGTTAGCACAGCTTGTGTGTATGTAGGCATCTCAAAAACTGTGCTATATACAGATATATTAGTTAAGGTGTAATAGTGGTGGAAGCTCACCAAAACAAGATCGTCTGTGAGAAGATCAGTTGCATCCTGTGACCTACAGTACAGAAACAATTACCTCTGACATTACTTATGTAAGACAGATGATCATGATGCTGCAGCTGCGTTGATACTTCGACCAACAGTACAACTGGAAATCGGTTCAGTGAATGATTTGATGACTCACTCATGATGAATATTTTGTTCCTCAAAGAAAGTGTTTTTAACCAAATGATTCACTGATAAAGACAGTGGCTGCATCTGAATATGCATACTTCCCTAATACTTAATAGGTAAAAAAAATAGTATGCCAGGACAGAATGTCCGAATTTACAGTATTCATAAAACAAGATGCATGCAATTAACACTTTACTGTCTCATACAGGCCATGGCCAGGTAGTGAATGACAGTGACGCTGACGTCGATAAGTTACATGTTGATAACAACATGAATACGTGCTACATTTCATTCCTACTAAATACATTCATACACAGAGTTTATTTTTATAAACGTAGATTCATATATAGAGTTTATCTTTTAGATGATGTATTTTGTGATTCATGCAGCTATCAGTGTGCATAAACAAATCCACCTAAATAATGATTTAATGACTAATCTACAAAGATAGATATTTTAACCAGCTCCTTCAAATCACAGACGGACAGTGATCCAAATAGTGAAAATCCTAGATTTGTTGATCTGCCTCTAGAACAATTGCTTGGCGATAAAATTCGAGGTCCGGAACTGAGCGTTGCACAAATACATTCGACTCATAAAGAAAGCGTTCATGTAATCAAATAAAGAATTTTAAAAGAGGGCCAGCAGAAGTATCAGTAGCTCATTTTAAACTTGCTAGCTTGTATAAAAAAAATCATCCTGATTAAGGACCGCATCCTCTATGGTTTCACTTTTCCTTATTTCCTCCTTATTTTACCTTGAACATTGTTAGAAACATTGCATTACTAGCACTTCTCATAGAAATACAAGCAAATCCATGACAAGCAAGTTTTTACAAGCGAAAGCTGTTACCCGAAGCAGCTTAAACTAAAATTAGAGAGCCAAGGCTGCTGTAGAAAACAGGCCAAAGTAGGTAGAGGGGAAGTGGACTGTAGGCTGAAGCATAAACCATTTTACTCTCTCGATTTTAACCACAATCTGAATGCATAATATGTCTAGATACACAGAACACAATTTCTAACCTGAAATAGTAACACTTTACAGCGAGGTTCATTAGTTAACAACACTTCTACAGCATTTATTAATCTTAGTTAATGCTAATGTCTGACTTTACTAATGTATTATCGTGTTTGCAATCATTAGTTAATGCACTATGAACTAACATGAATTAACAATGAATTTGGGGATTTTTTTGAACTAACATTAACAAAGATGAATAAATACTGTAATAAACGTATTGTTCACTGTTTGTTCATGTAAGTAAACATATTAATGTTTACAAAGATTAGTATCTTATTGCAAAGTGCTACCCCTGAAATATCCTCACAGAGACAGCTGAACGATGTCATTTCCTACATTTGCAACAGCATCCAAGAACACAAAAGCATGAGAAGCCATTTTTGTATCGCTGGAGCATTGACCTGGTTACACTACGACAGATATTTGGGTAATTTCTGTTTTAAATTTTGGAACGTTATAAAATGACTGTCACCCCTGCTAAATAAAAGTATTGTTTCTTTAAAATTATACAATTGTCTTACTGACACCCAACTTTTGAACACTAGTGTACATTCTGTATATCAATTACAAAACACTTTGCATTTTATCGCTGGATTTTTTGCATTGTGGATTGTGTAGGCTGTTCAATGGGACCAAAACAATCACATGCAGTACGTGGTATACATTTTCAGCTTCAAAGGTCACACAAACAATATTAGCGGCCTGTTATTGTCTCTGCTTCGAGTCTGGGGTTAAGAAGTTTATTAATATCCTGTTAACGTCATGTCATAGCGCAGGCTGAAAGACTAGCATCTTGTTCTGTGCAAACTGCACCTCCACCCTCACAAGCTGACACCTTTTATCATGACCTCTTTCAAGACACCTAATCACTGTCATGTCAGCTAGATTCTACACAATAATAAATATTTGGGGAATATGTGTCAAATTAAATTTTAAGCTAGGCACAGGGAGCGGAAATATGAATAAAATCTAAAATCTAATATTGGTAGACATTGTTTGAGATCTTGAACTGAAATAGATTTACTGATTCGTGTAGAAAATTCGTTCAATTAATGAACAGTTGTACTGCTATCAGATTAGTGTTTTCACCACAACAGACGATGAAGCAAGCCACCTCCAACTGACACCACAAATGGCTCATATTTGGAAAAATAAAACAACTATCAATAATATGAATATTTTGTTTTGTCACAAAAGATAAGTTTACTGCATAAAACAGTTACTTGGTCACATGTAGTGTCATTCCAGTAACAGTGTCACATAAAACACCACAAACATAGTCTGAAAGCAACAAATGAAAGTACTTACTTCCCCCCATTTCCAAACTGTTTTAAGATGTTAAACGGCTTTAGCATGATTGTGAAGAATCTTTCGCCTTTAAGTCCTTGGTTTTGTACATGCAGGTCAAGAGTATATTAGATTCATTTGATAAAAAATGTTGCTCTCTGAAGTCCGTACACATGCATGTCATTCAGACTCGTGTCAGCAACAGTCTCAGCTTGACTGTTTAACATTTGAGCACACACCTCACCGACCCAGAGAAAGAGGAAGTTACCAAATGCATAAAAGGAAAGACATTTTCATATCATGCTGTGAAAGTCATGCAGTCCAATCTAGCCACAGAGAACAGTGAAGTAGATTTGCACGGCACAGGGCATGTATATGCTTTGCACAGTATAGTATAACTGCCAGAAATGAGGTGGATGGACTTTATAAACTAGAAAGACAGCTCTTTTTTTTTACATTTATATACATCTTTGCTAATCATAAACCGTGTATAGTTGCTTTACCATAGTAAACTTTGTAGCATTAATATATGCTATTTTTTTTTTTAAAATACCTTACAATCAAGTGTCCACTGTTTGTGCAAACAACAGGATGTGAAAGGGGAAATGTTTTTTTTTTTTTTTTTAAATATAATTTATGGTGGAGTGTCATCACAAATTTTCACCTTGGGAAACACTGTGGTTAAGACAATGAACTGAAACCAGTGGAATGTCCCAAGTAAACATGCTATGGGTGAAATAGAGCCTCCTACAGGGGGCCGCTGCAACAGAAAAATATAATGTCGTTTCTAGCACATGTATAAAAATCATTCATGGCATACGGACTCAAACTTTGGTTGGAGATTTTCGGTGTGTCATCTAAGGTTTTTGATTGTCTTTAAAAAAAAAACCCGTGTTATTTTAGAAATGGAAATGTCGCGGACTTATCTCTAATGTTTACATAAAAAGCTATCGAGTCATTTTAGAACCATAAACTATTGTTCAGGTATTACACACAATATTAAAAACTGGAAAACACGTGTTCGTGTAACCACAGGTGCATATAATTGGTCTTTTCAGATCAGCGTTGAGAAAAACAACGGGAGCACGTGACACTCAATGTGTTTTGTTCCCGCTGCTCTGTTCGGCTTCAGAAACGTCTGAACGTCAAGATTTATCACATCTTTCAAAATACTACCTGAATCTATATTTTCAAAGAATTAAAAAAAAGGAAAATATTACTAACAATAAATTAATATTCGTTTAGCTTTCATCATTTATCCTTATTTCAAACTAAATTAATGTGAATTCATAATACTTGTGCTGGAATGTAAATGTATTTAATGACAAAGAAAAAAACTTTTATTCATTTACCAATTTATTTATTTGTATACAAGTTTCAAATAAGGAATTCCACAGATTTTTATTTTTTTTATCAATACCCCATGTAAATACTTATTTCAGTACAGGTGAGTGCTTTACAAATGTTAAAATACTTTTGTAAATAATTGTGTTTAAGAACTGGAAAAAATGTTGCACCATAAGCATCAATAATGTAATATTGCTTTCCTTAAATGGTCAAGGCAAGTCAGGTCCCAGCAACAGGCTAAAGCATAAAAACTCTTCAAAATACTATGAGGACACACCAGAGAGCCTGGTAGTGACTAAAATAATGGTCCAACCTCAAGAGTAAATGGAAAACCCCTGAGTAAAGGGGCATTATAGAAGATGATGTGGTGAATGCGGAGACATGCAACAGCTCCATCAGCTGTGCTGAAGCAGCTACTTTAACACAGTCCTGTTGATAGTGATGCCTTTATCTGTGAGATGCATTATATCGTGTTTAAGTACTCAAAAACAACAACATATTAAATGATGTAACCTGCAGCACTAGGTTCCAGCATGCCCTGATTTCAAGAGGTAACAACCAAAAATACCCTTCTATTAACCTTTAAATGACTACAGAGGCATTTTGCACTTAAACAGGACCAAAGATTGACAAAAGACAGTACAGTAGAAGGGCTGATGTTGTCCTTCACACAAAAAGACAAAATGTCTAGTTAGTGTTTGACTGTTCCACTCCACAACCTGTTTTATACGTCCCCATCAGCTCATGTGAGCACACCTGCAACCCTACCGCACTCTTCCATAACATCCCAGTCTAATGTAATGGTGAAAACATCGAAGAAATGTAGAAATTGAGAGTAAACTCCAGCAGCTTTAGAGTCTGAGCACAGTGAATGTGTCAGGGGAGGGATAAGGTGAGTGAAGTTTGGTGGCATTTAAAATTAAAAACCCAACAAACTCCAACACCATAAACCACCTGCCAGTTGACTTCCTATAGATGTCTAAACCCTCCAACATTGGATGCCTGGAAGGAAGACATGTACGGATTCCCCTGAGCAGTCTCCTCTATATAACTAGTTCCCTTCCCTCCCTCCCCAGAAAAGCCCTGTCCTGTGTGATGATGCTTGGACTAGCGTTTCGACTTTGCCTCTTCTGCTTCTTTTTCTAAAGAAGAAAAAATAGAAGAAGAAGAAAAGCAGACAAGATTAGTTTTATTACTATATAGTGAAATATTGATATACATCAAAAAAATAAACAGAGGAGTTTTTGTATGGACCACCCATTTAACTAGTCTATCAATTAGGGATGCAACCGAAATTGAATAACCAAAAAAATTATACCAAACAATGACGTGATGTAATCAAATATACATTGGCTGTTGCTGATTACTTTATGATGAGTGAATTTCTTCTGCTTAGCAAGGCTGCATTTATTTACAGTTAAAAAAAAGGGCAAAAAATATGGTTGTTAACAATATGTTAAATACTAAAGCATTATTCTAACTTATTTTAAATTTTGCCTTGTTGGTATAGTTACAGGTATATTTTTAAAAAATGTCTAAATGTTCAATAAATATTTTTAAACTGTTTAGTAATTTTCTTTGAAAAGCTAAACAAATGATTAAAAGCTCATTTTAGCCATTTACTTTATGCAATGGTCTTGGTTAGGTATTCAGCCTTCAGTTCAGCGTTTCATTTTGTGTGGCTTTGGCCAAGACTTTTCATTTCGGTGCATCCCTACCATTGATATTATCTTGAGGAGATGTACTTTCTACAATGAAATTCATTGATTGAGGGCCTTGGACAATTTTATTATATATATATAATATGTATGTGCTTAATTGCATTGGATATGCATTTTTAACCAATAGGAAAGCATGCACATAAACTACGATGGAAACACATTTATAAAATTGATTCCTCAGTGCATCAAAAAAACAAAAAAAACAACAAAAAAAAAAACTGTCAGACCAAGGGACAGCATAACTGAGCCGACCAGTCTCGCTGGATTAAAATAGTGCTATATTTCCCATTTAAATATTTTGTGTGACATTCCAGTTTTGTGCATAAGGTTGATCTCACATTAGAAAACAATGCTATCAGCTCACCTTTCCTAAGCTCTTCTCTCTTTTTTGCTGCATCCTCCCTCTGCTTTTTTATAATGGCCAGCCTGGCAAGGTCTGCCCTGGCCTGCTCAGTCTTCCCCTCTAGATGCAGCTTCATGTATCGCTCTTTAGCCTTCTGCTTTTCAATCTCTTCTCTACACAAGAAAACACAAATAAAGCAATAAAAATGACAGTTTATTTGACTGAGGTTCTCAAGTACTTGTCTTCCCACATACCTTTCCCGGCGTGAGAGCTCTTTAGGTGCATTGACATCTATTTCCACAACCTTCTTACTCTTTTGGGAGACCCTGTTTGGATTCTCGATTTCAATTAGTCCTTCCACACCTTTCCTTTTAGGCTGCTTACAGAAAAAAAAAAATCAAAACAGGGGAACAAAAAAAAACATAAAATCAGAAAGAACCTCAGTAACACCATCACCATACTATATGACACAATTTCCCTAATAATATTAAAATATTCTCTTATCATTTTTGCCCATCCATTAAAAGTGCTTGTAAACAAATAACACTAAAAACTACAAAAGGACACTGTAAAAGTAATGCACATGATTCCATATGTAAAGGGGTTCCCAGTTTTCTGAATAGACACGTTTACTTAATATGATGAACAGATTTGATTTAGACCTTAATTCATTCTAATTAATTAAATTGATCAACACACAAACAGTGCACATCAAAATATTATAAACGGATGCTAAACTGTACGTGCATAGGCTAATACAACCTCTTTGGTTTTTATGTAGAGCCAGTTTGGGCTTGTGTTTATCATTTTGCGCTGCATGCATGTGGGTTAATCACTGTTTATAGGTGAATAAAAACCTAAATTAAATCTGCTCATCTTATAAAGCAACCGTGTCTCTTTTAAATACTGTGATTAAAACATGCATCACCTTTATTTTCAACAATACAGATTGTGTCAAAGCAGCTTTACATTATTAAATAGGAAAATTGTGTGTCAATAATGCAAAAAGACAATAGTAAACACTCAATTTTCAGTTATGAGACAGGTTTCATTCAAAATAGCCTATCTTTATCTGTGTTTCTAATATTAGCAAACATCTTACGGGTTAGAAAGAAGGGTGAGTAAATAAAACTGACACTTGCTTGGTGATATGTATGTGAATTTGATTAAAACCTCATACTTCATCATCACTGCTGCTCTCCTCTTCAGATTCGGATGAACTTCCACGTTCAGCTCCCTCATTCTCTTCCTAGACCCAGATGAATCAGAGTTTTCATTATACAAAAACAATGCTCAGCAAACATCGCCTCCACTGTATCGCTTTCAGGAGCGTGTGCGTAACGTTACCAGAAGATGAACATTAGTACACTCACCATTTCCTTCTGAGCTCTCATCTGCCGATCAATCTCCTCAGGGTTGCTGAACTGCTTCCCACGGCCCTTATGGCCCTTTTTGCCTAAGGTGGTGGGCAAAGTAAAGAAAAAAAATTAAGATTTTAAAAAGAAAATATAACGACACACGCAGCTATGTACTGCCATAATTAGGCTAAGCATGAATAGGAATCGTCGATGAAGCTGTAACACTTCTCAGACTAACGTATCCATGTGGCTGCTGCACTGGTCCAGCGTGGCCTGAGGTTTGTACTAGGGTACATAAACCGTGATTTACTCATTATAGAAAAGTTCTTGACCATTAACAGTAACTTTCTGGGCTATAAATTCATCTTCACGTCCAATTTCCGTCTCATACGTTTTTTTAACTACAATAGCGGCCCTGGCGGTTATCGTTACTGGAAAACATTAGAAAGCGATAAAGCAAGCACACGACACTCACCTCCTCTCGGCATTATTGAAACACTCTGTGACGATGAAAACCCTTAGGGGAAAAAATGATGTTTGGTCCTGAAATAAAATATACCCGACAGGGCTGAATAACTTTATTGTGCTATACGAGCCTTAAAATTAGCTATATTAAAGTAAAATACGACGCGACCTCGCCGACTCACCGCTGAAAGCAGTATTTTGCCGCTTCCTGAGAGTGACGTCAGGTGATCGTCATCGTATTTTTCATGATTGACTGCTGGGTTGACCAATCAAAATTCAAAATAGTTTCTACGACAGAGGAAGTTAGCCAATGCGACAGCATACATTCTCTTTTATTTTTTTTTTTGCATTAAAAGTACTTGTAATTTTCGTCTTCGCTTTAATAATACGTGTTTTTTAAGTTGTTTGAGATAACAATGTTGATGCTATGTAGACTCAATTAAACATATGTGTACATATAGGCCTACATACCAACATGAATATAAAATAACATTTCTAAAAACATGGCTGTCGAGACATGCTTATTTCTCATCGACCCACGTGTTCAAAAGTGGTTTTGCTGATTGTGGAATTTATTTGCAAGAGTTAAAAATGAGGAAATCACACACAGTATAAGATGCTAATATACATAAGTAAACAAAATATAATTAAATGAACGTGAATGTCCCAAATTTCAGCTTCCTCCACTGTTTTATCTTTTAGGATTGATTTCCACATCACCATGATGTTGCTGCTGCGTGTTTTTATGTTTCTTTCGGCTAATGAAGAAGAATGATGCAAGAGCAAGAAATATTCCAGCAGTGATCAGTTCTCCTCCAGCCATGTAAAAAATCAGTTCATAGTTCTTGTACTTATCCACCAAATAACCTGTAAAAAAAATACATAAAAGAAAACATTTAGCCTATTAAACTTACCAATTTTCATAACGGATGATTGAATCTCATACATGTTTTCATCATAACTTACCAGCAGAAGGAGGTCCAATCAGCACAGCCACTGCCTCAATAAGGAGCACTAGGCCAAGTGCACTGGAAAAACCGTTTTTTCCCACAATGCCCATCAACACTTCAAATTGCAGAGCACCCACCATGCCATAAGACAACCCGAAGAACACACAGAAGATTATTAGGCCCTTATAGTCCGTGTTTCTAGCTGAACAAACATCTGTTAAGCCATTGAAGAGCAAGGCAAGGCTGAAGAAATAAGGCATTTTGGGTCGGATCCATTTTAAACCGGCCACTATGCCACATGTGGGACGTGCAAAGATGTCAATAAATCCTATAATAGACAACAAAAATGCAGCATCCTGGTCAGGCACACCTTGATCCTTTGCATAGTTGACTAGTAGAATAGTCGGAACAAATAGGCCGAGGACAACTATAAATTTTGAAATAATATAGATAATAAGCCCTAAGTTAGCAAGCACACTAAAGTCCAAAAGCTTCTTTTTACTGGGCTTTATATCATTATTCTTTTCACAAACAATATTCTCTTGTCCAGCCTCAGGTGGCAGCATTTCCTTGAGCTCTTGGGGACAGGCTGTCGCTTTCCTTTCTTTGCATTTCAGAGGTCTCATAATTGCTCCACAGGTGCAGCAATTGAGCAGAAGACCGCCGGTGATGAGAAAGCCTCCTCTCCATCCATACACTCTAAAAAGTGCTGGGTTATTTCTGTAAACACATTGCTGGGTTAATTGTGCTGGGTCAAAATTCTGGGTTG
>JAUMHQ010000069.1:7552697-7563480 GCA_032361165.1 Enteromius paludinosus
GTCCATGTACTGAACTGTTATTATTCAACCATGCCAAGGTCAATTCAGTTTTCCATTCTATGGCACCTTTAAAGTTACTACTTTAAAATTTTACAATACTGCAATTCATCAGTATCCTGTTGTAAGATTTTGATTATTACAGGAAGCTCCATACAATGTTTTTACTCCACTTCTTTATATCAGGCCAATGTGTAGGGCTCACATTGTTTAAAATAATTTCTATTCATTTTGTATTAGTGTCAAAAGCACTACATTGTTTTACAGAGTCTCTAGAATTAATTTTGAAATATTTAGTAATATAAACATTTTGCATAACCATAGATATTCTTAATATATAATACAATAATTAATAAAACCACCAGGATGAGTGTTCAACTCCAATGAAAATCCACAAGTTGGAAGATTTAAAATCTTCATAGATAAATGACCTCAGACATAATTATTATCTTGAGAACAATTATTTGAAACACAAGCAATTGTCTTACCTGGCTTTTGAAATGGCAGAAAATGTCTTTAAGTAGCTGTATGATCTACCTGGCCTTCTTAGTAGACATAATGTATATAATCTAGATATATAAGGCACTAAATCTTGTCATCAAGCAAGCCCCATTGCACTGTAAATATGAAATATTTTAAAACATAATCCGCTAAATAAACCTGCTGGTGCACCTCCTTCCTTGCCTTGTACTCACTGCTAATAATCTGTAATTAATCTGCTCACAAAGTCTCTTATTTATAGGTAATGAGGTGAAATTCCCGGACAATACTAGTGTATTGCAGGATTCTTGTTTGGTTGTTTACTTGTTTTGTCGGTACGGTACATTGCACAACGCACATTCATTCTAAAAACAACATTACACTGATGTAAGTAGCTTGGATCTGTATTGAAAACCAAACGAGATACAATAACAAGTGGTCTTTTATTGTTTTGGAAATCTGGAGTTTATGAATAAATGAACAAGTTTGAATAAGTTTAATTGCGAAAATTATATATATTATAAAATAGAAAAAAAACTGTACAATTAATTCAAAATGTTTTTGCATATTATAATAATAATAATAAAAAAAGAAAGAATAGAACTGCCAGATCTAGAGTTTTCTACCTTAGTCGTGTAATACGTGCCACACACTCCATATGAAATCCTCTTAAATCAGCATGTACATGTTTTACAGCTCTTAGCTAATCGTACTGCTGAACCAAAGAAAGAGTGTAATTGTTTTCTGTTATTTGAATGCACATTCAGATCTACACATGAAGAAAAGTTTTGGGGCTGTCATGTAAGAGCACTTACTGAGGCCAAAGGAATGAGGATTTGGCCACAAGACAAGTTATTGTATTCTAAACACATAATAAGTGAGCTTCAGCTGATTTCATATAATCTGAAAACATTTTGTTGAATTCAGCAAATGTATTGAAGCATTTTGATGGTATTTCAAGGCAAAACGAACACGAAAATGCAATGAAATTAATTAAAACTGAAGAATAAAATAAATCCAAGTAATTGGCAATGAAACAGTAAAAAATGTAAAAAGGAAATGCATAAAGTAATGTTGTTGTTTTAAAAATGAATTGCATAATGGGTAAGTAATATATCGTTTTGCAACAGCTCCACCAATTTCATTGTAAAATCCCTATACTGTATATACATAAAAAAAAGACTGAATCCCCTTTATTTTCTTCCATCATTTCTTTCTCCGAGAATTACTCCTCACATCTTCAAGTTCCTTCTGTATTAGATGCGTTTCTGCTGTTGACTCTGAAAGCTTAAAGGAAACACATTCAATCACTTTTGCAATTTGTGCAATGTAATTTAGATTTGTATATAGATTCAGCCTGCATATCTTTCAAGTTACTGTGGCTTTGAGCGTTACATAGATTCAAAACTCACCATATCAAGAAGAACCTCAATCTTCAGCCTGAGGAGATTATTCTCCTCTTCTAACTGTAGATTCCTTTTCTTCAGTCGATTTACCTCTTTTCCTGATACATTACCTCCCGACTCTGTGATTGAGAAAGATATATTTATTACACTCCTTAAATAGGCTAACTATCACTAAATTTAACTGGTCTTTTTATAGTAGGAGGCCATACCTGAAATCCACTGGCCATCTTCAAATTTCAAGCTCTGGCCACCAATATTCATCACCGGAGATCCATATTCTAGACCTAATTCAATCTCCCGTGTTGACCGATCCAGCTGAAAATAAACCATGATTTGGCTTCAAAATACATATTATTTGATATAAAATGCATCTTGCTAACAGAACACTGTACTTACTGTATGTAAATTGGAAAGGGATGCAGACTTCCGAGGTGGTGTTTTTTTGGGACTGAAAATGTTGCCAAACAACGGCATTTTTGAGGTAAAGTCAGACTTTCCAACCTGCATCAACATAATATACTTCAATACTTGGTATTTTTGGTAGTAATCGCTGTATATAACATATAATGACAGACAATGTCCACAACAGGCTAACTACAGTTTTCCAGTTCAGAAATGCAAAGGCATTCTTGATTAAATAAGGTGATACAACAGATAAAACACGTGACTACCGTTATCTTCGAGAGACTTGTTAATGTAAGCAAGTAACCGGCAAGCAGCTAGTAATAAATAACATTACATAATGTTTCTACCAAACAACGATCGAGCACAGCTGAGTTTTGTTCACTAAACGCACGTAAAAACGTAAAAAATCTTACGCTGCTTTAGTTTTCCCTTTCGACTGCTTTCAACGATGCTCCTAAAAGCCAAAGAAATGTGTAAACAAACGGCTAGTTCCGTGGGAGCCTAGCAACGCCGGATATTCAATTTTATAGGTTAAAAGTACCTTTCTAAATAATACACTACATGACACATTTCTAAGCCTAATGTAATTTGGTGGTGAATTTTCGAGAGAATATGCACAGATTGCACCTCTGATTGATTAAGTATGTTATGCTTTGTCTTTCTTGAGTAGCCTTCCTAGTTAACCATAAGGCATCAGAAGCATATTTATATATATATATATATATATACAGGTTTTACAGCTTTTAAAGGGCGTATAGATTCTTAATAAGCTTTAAATGCTTTGAGAATTAGCAAAAAATTTGGTTACTCCGTTTAGTTTTATGAATATAACATTTTCCTAATAACAAAAACAGATCAATAAAAAATATTTTCCTTTTAGAAAGGTCTTATTCATTTATATGAAGTAAAAAATTATACATTTAAGAATAGGATGCAGTTAATTTTAACAATTTGAAATTTTAGATTTTTTTTATTAAGAACTTGTTGTTGAATTTTGTTATTTTGAAAGTTTAATTAAAAAAAGTTAACTCTCTAATATGGTAAGTAACAATAAAAAAAAAAAATCTTGTGGTATTCCTCTGATATCTTACAAAGTCTAAGTCAAAGAAGCTTTATTGTCACTTCAACCGTATATAGCAGATGGAGTACACAGTGAGGTGAAATTACGTTCCTCCTAGACCAGAGGTGCTACACAGAAGTACAGAAATACAGACATACATGGAGCCAAACATGGAGTTAAAGGAAAATTTAACAAAATAATTGTAAGGCTTAAGACTTTAGACTAAAGATATACCTAAAAACTATGCTAATCTATGTGCAAATATCCTAACACATACAACAAACAGGTGCACAGAAGATAGACAGTGCAAACAACAACATAATAGTCCGCCTTACTGAGACGACCAAGACAGTTTGGTGCATAAATAAATTATATATATGGATGGGGAACAGAGATGGACAATGTATCAAAAGAAAGGTTACAGAAGTATAAATATAATTATAAGTACAGATTGAGATGATAATGACAAAAAGTGATGATGACAAAAAGTGACGTGTGCAAAAGAGCATTTTAGCGTGTTTGTATATGTATGACTGTGTCTGACTATGTCCAGCATAGTCTAGGTTGCTGTCTGTGAATGTGTGTGTGTATGTGTAGCCAGGTCAGCTCAATACTGTTGAGATACCTGATTGCCTGAGGGAAGAAACAGTCTAGTTGTGCGATACAGTCAGTGTAGTTGTTTCTGAACAAGTCAGAAAGCTTCTGTACGTCTCTCTGGATGGCAGGAGGGTGAAGGGTGTGTGTGAGGAATGGGTGGGTGGGATCATCCACAATGCTGTTGGCTTTGCGGATGCAGCGTGTGGAGTAAATGTCTGTGATAGAGGGAAGAGAGACTCCGATGATGATCGAAGTACATAGAAATGCACATTTAGATGCATATAGTTAATGCGTTGGCATTTCTATTTTCATTAGGTAATGCTGAAATATTTTTTAATACATGCTGACATGCTGAATGTGCATCACTGTGTGAAATCTCCTGTTGCATGTTTTACTTCACAAGATGAATCATATACAATATATATTACAAATACTTGCACAACAACTAAATATTAGTTTCAATGCACAGTTATGAAAATCACTATGGATTTATTTCATTCTGTTAATGTGATTCGGTGTCTGCAACTGTTAAATCTAATTTTACTATATTTAGTAAGAAACAGATATTTAATTGATGTATGCTTTGTTATAAACGAAAAGCTAAACATGATATAATTATGCTATAAAATATCTCAACAATCAACCTCTAAACCAAAGACTCACATTCGCACCTGAATTTAAAGTAACAGGCAGACAATAGTAATTTATTGTAAGCATTTTATTATAACCCATTATAAAGCGAGATTTCTGGCCATTGCTTTATGAAAGAGTTGCCAAGCTTTTGTAAAGAAAATCACCCATGCCCCTAGTGGCTGAATGACCCACTTTGAACAAAAAAGGCTCCATCTCTCTGCCTTTAGGACCTCACAGCCTGGACGGTTTGGTTAAACTTGGGCGCAACTTGGGGAAACGACTCAAGACGCACATGTTCTGTCCGTTGATTTGGGGCAGGCGAATGAATTAAAAGTATGATTTTGAAGGAATAAAATACCCAAACCTTTTGCCTGATAGTTAAAGGGATTTATTGCTTTAACAAACAGCTCCTGGTGGAAGAGAGGATCTAAAGTCTTAGGTGGGTCGAATGTCCTCCTAATAAGGTTCTGTTTTAGCTTGCTGCATAGCTGAATTTTGCGATGTAACGTTAGATTCATTTGTATATAGCATTTCAATAATCAACCCGCTCTGGCGTTTACTTTGTCCTCTGGTATTTTAGGCCAGTTATTATTAAGGTGAAAACAAATAATCTTTCAACGCGTCCTCGCTGCAGCGGTTCGCGAAACGTAGCTTGCTAATTGGCTACCAGGACAGTTTTAAACATATTTTATACGACACTGTGTAGAAAAGGACAGTCAGAATTAAATTGTAAAATATCAGACTCTAGGAAAATGTTTTGGTTGTTTGTTAGTACTGTTTCGTGTCGGCATATAAAACGCACCATTGATATTAATTGGTGTAAACAAACCTGAAGTTGACAACATTAGCGGGCTAGCCGAGCTCTAGCTAGCGTTGAAGCCAATGCTAACCCGAAGCCCGTGCAAGTCAACTTTATTATTAGTGTATTCCACTGACATTGCCTTTTAACGTTAAGTAGGTAAAATATGTTATATATACTAAATTATGTTGAAGAGCGTTTTTTAGTACGACTACAGGGTTGCTGGTTTTGTTTTTGATAGTGAAGTCCGGAGAGAGTTGCATCAGTGGGTGTTTTTTCTAGGCGAGTCCGGGGATGCGCTCTGAGCTGCTCATCTCAAATTTTAGGCCTTAGACATGATATGTCTGTAGAATCTACTTTTTGTGCATATAAATATGTGTTAGATTACTCAGTTGTTCTCAGTTATGTCTAAACAAGTTTGAATCATCGATATTTTCCTGATTGACTACTTTTTTTCCACCAGTATGTCAGTTTTAATGTTTGCTAGAATATTAAAAACGCATATAACTGAGATGTTTTACGTAACTTTTTATCTTTTATAAAAGCACTTGCAATAATTGGATTTTTGTTTTGTTTCTTGTTTACAGCATACCTTAAGGTTTATTAAAATATAATACAATTGTGCTTATTGGTTGTGATACGTTACAGCTATGGATCTAGAACGACAGAAGCGTAAAGAAGAAATTCAGAAAGCTTTGGGATTCATTCAGTAAGTGTAGCTGCATCTCCACAATCCAGTTATAATATTAACCGTTTCCCGTTTACTGCCTGTTGAACATTTGCAATTTTTTTTCTTTTGCCAGGTCATCTTTGCCTTTCCCTGAACCTGAAGGTTATGAGGTATGATTTATATGTAATATCTCTTAAAAAAAAAAAAGTGGCCCCACCTAGAAAACCTTAATTCAAATGGAAGCTCTCTTGCTTTCTTTTCTCAGGCATTCCTGACTCAGCTAGTATGTAATTTGCTGGATGAAGGTAACGCAGTGTATCGCGATGGAGAGTGGAGACAGGCAGCAGTGCATTACAGCGAGGGTGTGAATGTAGCTCGCTATGCTCAGTCTGAAGCACTGGTCATTCCCCCTGAGCTGTTAGAGAGCCTTTATGTGAACCGGGCAGCTGCTCATTACAGTCTGGTAAGTCCTGGACAATTCGGTTGACATTTCAATGGAATATAGTATGTGCAAATTATGTAGTAATTCAATATTGTTGCAAATACAATTTCTGCAAATCCACCTATGTATTTTCTATTTAGGGGGAGTACGAGCGGGGCGTGCAGGACTGCGATAGTGCACTGTGTGTGTCAGAGGGTAGTCGCAGGGCACTCTACAGGAAGGCACTTTGTCTGAGGGAGCTGGGCAGACTCAGAGAGGCTTATGAGTGTGGCACCGGATGCCTATTAACTGCCCCTCACGTATGTTTTTGTATGCAGAATAAATAGTGCATTAATTCAGAATGCTTTTATCATTTTTTAGCAAATTAAATCCTTATGTGAAATTATAAATGCCTATCCTGTCAGATTGATTAAAAACCGACGGTATTGGCATTTATAATAATAAAAAAAAAATGATAATTTTAAAATAAATAGAGGATTCAGAGGATTCTGAAGAAATATCTTGAATTCCACCAAAATATTAAGCAGCACAACTGGTTTCTACATTGAACATTTCTTCATCACCATAAAATGATTTATGAAGGATAACACAAGAAAGTGGAGTCTGCTGGAAATTCAGCTTAAACATCACAGGAATAAATTGCATTTTAAAATAGATTTAAATAATTATATTTTACAATATTGCTGTTTTCCTTTAGAATATATCTGTATTTTTATCAGATAATTGTAGCCTTACTGAGCATAAGAGACCTCTCATAAACATAAAAAAAAATCGTACTGACCCCAAACGTTTTGAATGGTAATTTTTAATTGAATGTATGCTATATTCATTTAGAGATTTGTATGACTTGTCTTGCCAGGTAATGCAATGCTTAACTAACAAAACATTGATTGTTTGATTGCTTTATTTTACCCAGGACCGACAAGTCAGTGAGCTTGCTCAGGATCTAGCAAACAAACTTGGTTTGAAAATCCGCAAAGCATACGTCAGCCCTCAGGTTTGTTACTAGGTTAAAATATTGATTACTTGCAGTTCCTATAGTTGTACTCATTCCAACGTGTGTCATACCTTTTTATTCCAGCTTGATTCTTCAACACCTGCGACCGACAGCAATGGAGAAACTAATTCTCCTACAGGGGAGGCAAGTTTTACGAAAAAATTGTTCTGTAAAATAAAAGCTGTTGTGTAAATTGAGAAGTGCATGGTTTGAATTACTCTTAACAAATTTCATTGTTTTTCTTTTCAGACGTCCTCAAATGGTCTTGAGTCTTTGACCGATATTGGATCAGGTATGTTATATAAATATACACACACCAGTATAAATCTAATTAAATTATGAGTACATTTGTGGATACTCATTAAGCGAAAATACATTGGGCGGTTCAGTGATCTCATCTTTATCCCACAGATTTAACAAGTGCCCAGTGCATCCCTGCTCCTCTGGCTACACCAATCCCAGTAAGTGATGACCCACAGATTCCCTCACTGAGCCCAGTTGTGCCCCAAGATATGCCAGAAAGTCCAAGCCAGGAGCCACCGGGGCGAGTGCCGTACTCTGTGCCTGTATCTGAACACATGGATGAATGTGGGATGAATGAGGACACCTCATGTCTGGACACCTTGCTGGAAAGTATTCCCAAAGGAGCTGAAGTCAGCGTGGTGAGTGAAATAGAGCTGTAGGGAGGGACAGTTGGACATAGTTGCTCAATACTGGATTGATCAGTGTAGAAGTACTGATTTCATTTTTTTTTTCTCTGTCTATTAGAACCCTGTTCAAGGGGCCATTCCCACTAACCTACCAAACACTGCTGTGGGTTTGAGACCTCCTTACTCTCCAGGTCTCCCAGCATCCTCCACTCAGCTCACGACTCAGTATTTCAACTCTGCTGTCAGTCCGCTCCCCCCACTGGAGTCCTCCTCAGTTCTAGGTCAAAGTGAAGCCTCTTCCCAGACGATGGACTCCCTCGGCTCCTTTAGCTCTGGAGGTGGAGACGATGCTGGGAAGGGGGGATCTGGATCACTAATCTCAGGAGGACTGGATTCCCTTTCTGAGTACACACTTCCTGGTGAGCGTTTTAACCTGAAATGTGACGCACACTACCATTTAAACGTTTGGAGCTTGGGAAAGAAATTGGTACTTACATTTTACTTATATATTAAGGATGCATTAAGTTGATGCCTTGATGATTTCAAATGCTACAAAGTAAATGTTTCAGTTTCCACAAAAATATTAAGCATGATATTAATCTGTATTCAAACTGATTAGGATTAGAATTTAATAGAATGAATTCTGAAGGGTCATGTGTCACTGAAGAGTGGAGAAGAAACTACAAAAAATGATGTGAGGAAATTTGAATATATTATACAAGATTAGTTTCACTGTATTTGGATCAAACTTCATATCTGTATGTAAGTAATATATGTAAAAATTCAATGTTGATAAATCAAGTGTTTTTATTCTCTTCATTTTATTTCTTTATTAATCTTAGGTGGACGAATCTCTCACAGTTTCATCCCCAGTTTGCGGAATCATAATGCCTCCAACGCAGTGAGTTCAAATTCTTCTGTATTTCTGAATTGCTCAGTTTTAGCTGGTAGTCTTACTCAGTATCTCTTCTTAGTATGTAACTTTTAATGTGTGTAAAAATGGTTTGCTATCGATCACCTACTCAGAATTTTTCTTGCTTCCAGCAGAATGGACCAGTTGGTACCAATCTTTCTCTACTGTCACGAAACCCTCTGGCTGCAACACATGAGTTCAGACAGGCCTGCAATGCTTGCTACAGTCGCATAGGTAACTGTGTGATGTAGAAAATTAAGATACATATCAGAACTATTCCTAAACATGCTGTACCTGTCTGAAAGAAGAGTGTTTTATTTTTTTTTCCTGAATTAGGGCCACGGGTCATGGACTACCATTATCAACCTGATGCAGCGCATCGCTGTAAGAGAGATGTGCTGCTCTGTCGTCTCAAGACCTCAGATGACCCCACTTGGAAGAGGGTGCGACCCCGTCCTGCTCGTAATAACTTCCTCGGGGCCTTTGTTCTTTGCAAAGGTATGGCTCAGTGTTTATTGAAGAATTGTGGAGATTATGTAGTAAATACATTTTTGGGATGTACAGTACTGTGCAAAAGTCTTAGGCCACTAGTATTTTCACCAACAAAAATGTATAATGAAAATGTTACAATTAAGCTAATTTATCATTCTCTCTTTGCAGAGGTACAAGAGCGTCAGGAGTGCCAGTATGGTGAAAACTGCACTTTCGCCTATTGCCAAGAGGAGATCGATGTTTGGACACAAGAGAGGAAGGGAGCTCTAAGTCGTGAGCTTCTGTTTGATCCTCTGGGCACCAACGAACGACGGGCCCTTAGTGTCACCCGTCTCCTTCAGCTCCATATGGGCATGTTTATGTTCCTCTGTGAGGTATTGTGCACTTTCATCTTTAATGCCTGTTTCACAGCTACATATGTTACATTGTTGCTTGTGATATATTGTCTTAGTGGTCATTCTGGTCTCTTGCTTCCTGCAGGAATGTTTTGACAGTAAGCCTCGTATCATTAGCAAAAGAAGCAAGGAGAATCTCGCTGTGTGTTCCAACCTCACTGCACGACATCCCTTTGATGATAACAAGTGAGTCTTACTGCATTGAGACTTGGATCACTAATGTGATTTTGCAGCACAGTCATTGCATCATATCCCCTCTCATATGTTTGTCTTATGATGCTGTCTAACAGGTGCCTGGTGCACGTGGTTCGCTCAGCAAACGTGCGCTACAGTAAAGTGCGCCCTCTTCACCCACTCTGCCAGTTTGACGTGTGCCGCCATGAAGTGCGATATGGCTGCCAGCGAGAGGACAGTTGCTCCTTTGCACATTCAGTCATAGAACTCAAGTGTTGGGTGCTTCAGCAGGACACAGGTACGTACGTGATATGTTTGTATGCATGCACAGTTCAATCTGCTGTTTTGATTTATAATCCATAAGCTCATGTGTATATATTTAAGTTTTTTGTTTTTTGAATGCGTTCTGTTACCAAGTCTTTGGTAACCGAAACAGCTTTGTTACCAACAGTCTTCAAAATAACTTCCACAAAAAGAAAGTAAGTTCTTCAGGTTTAAGTTAATGAATACATTTTTTTTTCAGTTAATTCTTATTATTAGGGATGCAATGGTACAGTGAGCCCACGGTTTTCTGGCCACGGTAATGGTTCGGATTCGATACATCAATATTATTGTACAGTACTGTATGTGAGCTCTAACATAGCGGGAGGTCATTTGCCCTTTCTATTTCAAG
>JAUMHQ010000069.1:7567363-7577934 GCA_032361165.1 Enteromius paludinosus
CTTTTGCTGGCGCGTGCAATGATGACGCAGTGAATAGTGACGATTCTCTCTGACCAATCAGCAGTCTGCTGTGTTTTAACGTCACATTTTAGTATCGCCTCAGCTCGCTTGGAACCTCGCCGGAGGTGGAACGAAAAAAAGTACCTGGAAGCCGGTACTGGTACAACTTTTACACAGTGGAAAACCAAAAGGAGCCGAGTCGAGCTGGTACGGTGTAGTGGAAAAGCGCCATAAATAAGAAAGTGCCAGAAGGTTGCAAACAATGTTTTTATGACTCATTCCATCGTCCAAACAATTAATTCAGAAAAATCAGTAAAAAGCTCACTTTATGAATGCGCCTGTGAATCATTGATTCACACTTTTCATTCAATTGGCAGATTAATTCAGGAAATGACCTAAACATTGAGAACAGTCAACTATAAGATGCAAGATGACGTACAGGTCTAGGGGTGGGGCGGGGCTAGTGCATAAACTGTGTTTAAAATAGTTCTATTCACGTTATTTTTTTTTTTTACTTGACTAATAAAGTTAACCTATTAAACTGACAGCCCTAGTTAGAATGTTACAATTTTACAGTATTTTAGAGCAAATAAATGCAGGTGTTATGACCGGTTTGATATTAAAATCTTACTGACCATAGATGTTTGAACAGTGGTGCAGGAAATGAATGTGCCTTAATTGCCCCATCCTCTGGTTCATTATTGAGTTTGACACAGTATAATTGAAAGCAACTGATGGTTTTTATTTGTGCTTATGTGTTTGGTCAGGTATTACCCATGAGGAGATGGTGCAAGAGTCTAAAAGACACTGGCACAGATTGGAACAAAATGCACAGAGACAAAAGGTGAGGCCAAACAACAACACTGTGCTGTCTCACATGTGCTCATCTTTGCACAAATCTTTTTATTTTATTACTCCTGCAGCAGATCAGATTATCTGAAAATGTAGTTGATTCATGTCTTTCTTTTTTTTCACTCGCCATCTTCAGCCCATGCTTGGGCCCCACCAGCCCAGCGGGAGCAGCAGTAACAGCAGCGCTGTCAGCAGCAGTGCTGTGGTCTCCGGAGGAGTTGTCAGTGGAGGAGGAGACGGCATCGGGGGCGGAAGCACAGGAGGAGGTGGAGGAGGACTTGTAGGATGCGGTCGAGGGCGCGGCTTGAATCTGAAGATGAAGTTTGTGTGTGGACAGTGTTGGAGGGAGGGTCAGGTCAATGAGCCAGACAAGTCACTGAAGTACTGCACTGCCAAAGCCAGACACAGGTTAGCTTCGGTTATTCAAGCAGGCATCATCTTACCACCAGGATTCACATTATGCGCTCATTAAAAATTTACTTGCCTTTAATGTTTACTGGAACAATTGTAATATGACTTCTTTTATTGGACACAGTAGACGGCAGCTTTGCCCGAGGTCAATAACAACGGTATGTGGTGTAATATTTGTTGTAATTATGGTATAATACTACTTTCTTCTTTCCAGCTGGACAAAAGAGCGCAGGGTGTTGCTAGTGAAATCATTTGAGAAGAAAAAGTGGGTGGTAGTGCGACCGTTGCCTTTTTCCCGTACCTACCCCCAACAATATGATGTGAGTCGGTCCTTTGTTTCTGTTTGCTGTCACAATTTAAATCAACTATTCTTCAGACAAGCAGGTTTGTCAAGACACTGAGCTGTGGCGCTGTTTTCATGATCTGTGAAACATCGTACAATGCAATATTTATGGTAATGGAAGTTATTTATTAGAAGTTAATTTTCTCCCAATGTCTTTTCAGACAAATGACAGGTTGAATACATTTCTAGTAAATATCTTTATACTATTGTAACTATTAGGGTTTGAAATTGGTATAGATTTCACAGTTTGATTTGTATTCACAAGTTATTGATTTGAGATTTGTAAGTATACGTACATGACAGTTTTTCTTAAGAGAAAAGGTCTTTACCAACTAATTAGTACGTTTTTGAGATTATTGGATGTCAGACAGCCTGCAAGAAATGTCTTTGCTTTTATTCATGCTTGAATAGTAAACGGCAAAAACTAAAATCTTTCTTTGTTCTATTGGCTATATCTGTTTTGTTAAAACAGGACATTTTCAACCCAGCCCTCTGAACTAACATTATTTATGCGTTATCTTCAGTATACCACAAACCACCGAAAGGCTGCATCGTTAATAGTGTTCTGGAAATAGAAACGTTTTAGTCCCACCGCACAGCGCTTTTTGTTCATTTATAGCTGGATTTTAATGAAACCCTTTTTTTCTGTTTGTGTTTGCAGATGTGTGTTCATGTCATGAAACAGAAGAAGTGCCACTATATTGGGAACTGTTCTTTTGCACACAGTTTGGAGGAGCGGGATGTGTGGACCTATATGAAAAATAACAGCTGTGAGAATCCATTTCTTTTAACTGAATGATTTCTAGCGTTATTTTTTTTATGCATTTTTGAGGGTTTGATTGATTTGTTCAATGCGTTTCAATACAAGCTGTGTACCTCTCTGCCCTTTTAAGTGAGAGACATGCAGCAGATGTACGAGATGTGGCTTTCACTGACCAATCAGAACCGACGTGCAGACGGCAACTTAATGACTCCACCCCCAGAGGAAAAACAGATCGCCATGCCAACTGACTATTCGGAGTCAATGGTGGGTGGTTGCAGAAGAAAGTGGTTTGTTTGTGTGAAACCCCCTAAGTGGAAAGCTCTTAGTTTCTTAAACTGCTCTATCAGATTTATCAGTGCTCTTTATTTTTTTTGACAGGTTGGGCGACAGATGTCTGGTGGTGGAGGGGATCTGTGACCTGGGCCAGAAAGTGCGTGGTTGCAGTCTGGATGAGTCTTCCTGTTCAGATGTCAGCTTCTAAGGCCCTTTCCCACTCTTTCAGTGCCACTCTGGGAAGTACCAGGCTCTGATGCCCTTCGGGGCAGAACGTCTGACTTTAGGACTTACACAGTGATTGTTGCCACATACACACCCCCACACGCTTTTTCACCCATTATCAAACGCATTCGCCCATTCACTGACATGACACTTGGCACAGGCTTGTAGCATGTCACGTGAGTGCACACTGGTACTTTTACAGCTAACTCAAAAAAGGGCAATTTTGTTTTTGTTCCCTAAACACATTTCTGAGCGTTTAAAGATCTATTCCCACAGTGCTTTTTAAACTCAAAACCAAATCAGACTTGTTCTCCCCGTATTAAATCAAAGCACCTGGCATGAAAGCCACTCATGTTTCAGTCGAGTATTTGGCATCGGATTGAAGTTATGAAGTGGTGCTTAACTCTGTGTTCCTGCCATATTGGTAGAAGAGTTTGAATGTACAGCCATAAGTGGCCATTTACAAGAAATTTGAGATTTGTTCGGATGTCGAATGTATTTGATAAACCAAGGCGATTAATAATGGACTAACTAAGTAAAAAACACCCCAACTTGCATAATGCCAGTCACAGATCTTGCACTGACATGCACACATTTCCTCATTCTTTCCCTTTGCACTGAGTGACAGTTTGGCAGTGCTTGATAAAGAAGATGATAGAGTGCACACAGGGGCTGTTTGTAGTCTTGAGTGATCTGACTAATTTGGATTGAAAATACTCTTTGTATTATTATTATTTTTTCTTTCTTTGATCGAGTGATTGGAGGTTGGAAGATGCTTCTATGTTTGTTCATTCAAGCTATTAGATTGGGATTTGAAGTGCGTAATCTGTAACACCCATAAACATGCTACTAGGAGACTCACACTTCAGCGCAGGCCAGTAGCTCATTAGTTCTCCATATATACAGTCTATTAATTTCATATTAAGAGCATGAACGGAGACGCATAACAAGAATATAGGCAAATGAGCTGTACTTGCCATGCCTATGTGTAGTTATATTCATAATATACTGTCAAGACATGCAGTGCTACCCTTAGTATGCCTTGTCCTTTCTTTGAGTGGACATGATAAATATATATATATATATATATATATATATATAAATATATACACAAAAAACACACACATGCACACACAAATATATCTACTATATTGGCATACTACTAATGATTATTGATAACTTAGCAGTTAAGCTTAATTAAGTATAACCTTACCTTGTATTGAATTGATTACATAGAACTTCTTGTTATTGAGCTATGCTATATGACATGTATTGCTGATTAGATGGTTAGTGAATTTTTAATTATTTTTTTTATTTTTTTTCTTATGAGTCATTCCAGAAGTGTCCGGTTTGTGAGGTCTACGTGAGAATTTGATGCCCCAAACTGCCTATAAATGCTATAGAAGGGTAATCGAAGCACCCTGAGCTTGGTTTGTTATAGAAAATAGTCAAGTTTGTACTTTGCATTGAATTTCAGGGTTTTAATGGCATGTGAAGGAGCAGGTTTTGGCTCGGTAACAGATTCCAGTGTGCGTGGAGATTGAGGGGGACGTTCTGGAGTGACCTAGTACGCTTAACCGAGGGATCATATTATTACTACTGCTATTATTATGATGATGACAGTGATGAAAATGATTGCCATTATGACTACTTCTATCTTCCTATATGCTATTGATATATGTATATGTTAATTGCTATGTATAACACTTTAAATATATGTATCCATGTATGAATATAATACTTAACAGTGAATTCTGTCTATGTATGCTTAGTGAGCTGTCCAGAATAGAGGAATTGAGATCCTAGGGTAGTTATCTGTCTATATTTCTTTTCAACCTAAACAATGCAAGCGACACCATTAACATTTAGGATGTCATGCTTTTGTGATGCGTTTTAGATACTGTCAGTTTTCTGAAACCCGGGATCTCTTTAAAGAGGGTCTATAGAGTGGTTGCAGCGAAAAGACATCATGCCTTAGCAACTTTCCACTGCACCACGTTCTTGATTGTTTTGATTCGATCCTCACAGCGCTATACTGGGACGGGACACAAAGCATACATGGATATTTGTTTGTCTGCATAGCGCCTTATACGATACATTTATATACGATTATAAATACCTTAACAAATAATCCTACTCTTTCAGTATAATGATATATACACACTGTTAGACAACTTGTTTAAAGAAATGGGGGGGGGGGGTAGTGTATCGTTAATGTTCTCTAGATTTGCAACGGAGACTGGTTTTGCACATGACTCTAATTTGAGGGAACGTGATCGTGCTGAGATGGTAGAGCTGAGGTAGTGTGCATAACCGCTAAGAGAGAACACAACCTGAGAGCAGAGAAGCTCAGTTAACAGTCTCTGTTGTTCAAACACGGGATGGAATTTGCAATCATTCATATTCATATCAAAGGGTTAGTACTGCTGGCCATTGACTGTCTGGAGGCTGCAGTAATGGTCATTAACTCATTATCCTCATTCTCCATTTGAGTTTATTTTAGCACAGAACTGGAATGTTCTGGGCTCTCTGGACTTCATAACTAAGGAAGGTTGTCCATTTTAAAATGATCTTTGTGTTGCACACTTTCTAGATGAAGTGTAAAGCAGAAATATGTTCATAATAATTCATGTTCTGCCTGAGAAAATGTGGGATTTAGCAAATGTTGGATTATATCAGTTGAGATGGGTTTTTTTTTTTCACCTGCTTAGATAACCAGTAAAAATCAGGGTTTTGAAAAAAATGAAAAGGAAAAACAACAATGCCTCTTTTTGTACTGTATTTTTACATTTGTTTGTTTTTGTTTCTCCTTTTTTTCCCTGGTTGGAAGTGAAATATTGATCACAGTGGACCAAATCTCATGAAAGTGTTTAACAATAAATAGACTGTTTTAGAAAATCTCTTTTATTCATGTGGATTTAGTTGTTAAAAATAAGCTCTTAGGTCCTCTATATTCAGGTGTGCTCCTAATCACTATGGGGCAGTTTCCCGAACAGGGTTTAAGACTAGTCCTAGATTTAAAATAAATGTTAAGAGCTGTCTAAACTGGGAAAAGCTTGCACTGGGATACATTAAAATACATTATTGCCATTGTTTGGTCTTAAAATGCTCACAGATAATGCATTTTTGTAAGACATGTTTCCAAAAAAATTTAAATGTCCTAAATTAGCAAAGGTCTAGTCCTGGCTTAATCTAATTCTTATCCGGGAAACCGGTGTAGTGCCGAATTTTGACCCCCTGCCAGATTATGACTCCCCTAGTATTGGTAGTGTTAGTTAGTGTTAGGTTAGGATTACTATTGATTTGAACGAGGGGAGTCATAATTTGGCACAACACCGGCCCTATTTGTCTTTAAAGAATGCATTTAAAATTTAGCGTGTATTTTATACACTTTTCCTGCACTGCATATATTTTTTATCCAGTCAAATGTGACCTTTCTCAAAAGCTGACTAGCATGTAGACTACTACAAATATGCAAAACACGGATAGCCTTTTAAACCACATTGCCTTTGCCCTGTGGTAAGCTGTAGGTCAAAGAATACAGAGATAGCAGATGTATTATGCTTGTAAACATGCTGATGCTACGTTTATTATTAATCAGTTAAAACCTGAAAATCTCAGTTAATGTTTTATTCTGCGATCTTAATTTCTGGATTAAATTATCTTATTGCGCTACTACAAAGATGGAAAATTATTACATTTTAACAAATACGATTTAAAAGTCTGGAAGTGAACGACAGTGATAACGCAACTGAACTGAATGTTCGCCCTCAGTTTCACAACGCCCTACACGCAGATGTTTTAGGCTTAGATAACTTGTCTTAATTCTTATTGGCTCACCGAGTGAACACCTACAACTAGAATGACCAATAAACGACCGCGCCTCATTGAATATTAAGCAGCAAGCACACTGAAACGTTGTTCTTTGGTCACAATATTTATCCCTGTGGAAATAAGGCGATTTGAGGCGGGGCTAGTTAAGTAACTTCGTAAATACGACAGACCTTGTGACCGCAATAAAAAGTTTGAGAATTCTTAGTGGCGGTGCGTCAAATAACTCTATGAGAGAGACAGTTTTGAGTAAGTAAGGACGCATCTCCTGCAACCAGCTTTTTCCCAGGTGTTGCGAAACTGATACCATTTTGAGATGTCTTCTGAAATTCCGGAAATATTCAAATCCTTGCTCGAGTATCCCTTCTCTGTCCCTTCGATTGATGACAACGGTAAGCATTTTCACTAATGGCTCAATAAAGGGTAATTTGAACACAACAAATTCGCCCGAATTTCCTCTGTGGAGTATGCAACCGACAGAGCTGCTGTGCTGCAGGGTTGTATTTGTGACATTAGATAGTACGTCATTCATTAAGTAGGTACATACGTAGTGCAGAAGTTTAAAATAAGACGTAAATTGGCTGAATTTCCAGTAGTAAAGCACCAATAAAAATGCATTGATTTAGACAAAAGTAACTTTTGAGCAGCTAACACAATTAGCTGCTCAAGTGTGAGCAGCTAATTGTGTGTATTGAGAAATTATTTTCTAACGCTAGGTTTTGGATACGTTATTGACAGAGGCTGTTCTAATTTATGCACTTATTTAATAAAAGTATCCAATATAATTATCTTATTCACTGAGTATTGCCAGCATGCAAATGATTTTGATGCTGTCATTTATATTGAGTAGAAAAGACAGGCAAATCTTATAAATGTGCTGACACAGATCCTCTTTTGATGCAAAAACTATACAACAAACCGAATGCAAATAATACACAAAACATGCGGGGTTCAACCTGCAATCGTTTATTGTTTATTTGCACCATGTGCAATATATAACAAAGCATAAAACATGAAATATGGCAAAAAATTGCATGTCACCCGTCGTAAACCCAAGGGCAAACCCGTCTGATTTTGCACGTGAAACACGCAATGCTTTTCCAATACATTTGCTGCTTCGTGATTGGTTCGTATGCACACTGTGCGTGTGATGACTGCACGTGCGAGGCCATGTGCCAAACCCGCCATAGACCGGATAAAAAGTGATCTATAGAGATATGGGTACACAGACAGTTCTCCCGCGAGACATGAGCTAATTAGGTGCGATGAATAAGCATATTATTGTTATAATCACTGCCACCATTGTGTTAATAAATGGCTGATCGAATTAAATGCGCAATAAAAAAGTGGTCAATCGTAAGAAAGCGAGTTTATTATTATCTTTTATATGTAAAAGCTGTTTATAGTTTTAATGCCCACATTTAAACCCAAATGTTTCAGTGTATCTATATGGGTCTCGTGAAAGTTTTTTACTTTTTTACATTTGTGAAAATATGTAGCCTAACCGACCACTGAGGAATAGCTTTTGATGTCAACAACCATTCACACACCTCTGTGTCGTCGAGTCTAATTATTTATTCATGAGATGGATACGCCACCAGCCAATCCACATATCAAAAACAGCAGAAGGGGCGTGGTTTATTTGCATATTAAGACACGTTTTTTCTAAGCCAGCTGGAAAATCGGGTCAAACACGGGCGGTAGTGGCTGAATAGAAAGATCTGAACCGGCAAGCTGATTTCAGATTTGATTTTTAAAACGTAAGGCATTAATATATTTTGCATTAATTATAATAATAATAATAATTAAACTAACGTAAGTTAAGCATTTCAAGTTACCTTAAAGTTAAAGCTATTCTTAAGCGCGGCACGACAGCGTCGGTCAAAATGGACGTGGACTCTGTTTCCGTCAGGATCGACGCAGGCTCTGATAATCCTTCTCCTGCCTTTCCGGTAGTTTTAAAGAAAATCATGGAAATTCCGCCACCGAATCTTCTCGAAGGCGACGACGGTAAGTGCCTCTGCACCAGTCGGCACTTGTGTCTGCGCAGTAACATTAGCTTGTGGTCTCTGCTCGCTCTATCGCCGATTTATTGTCGAATGCATTGTGTATGTTAACATAAAAACAGACCAGGACACTTTTCTCGTTGAGTAAATGCATATCGTGCTTTTTGTGTTGTTTATGACTTGCATTCTCGAAAACTGGATCGAACTAGCTAGGTCCTCATCGTGAATGAATCGTTCTGTAGTTAAGCGATTCACAATAACAATTCGTTCATTTAGCACTGTTTAATATACATGCACATTATATAGTGGCCATAAATGTTTGTTTTTTTATACCGAATATTGCTTGTCACATACCAAAAATGGGAAATATGAAAAGACAAAACACACGTTTAATAATACGTTTTATCCGGTTATTTGAACTAAATGTTTTGCAAGATTATCTCAGTCACGGAATGAAATGGATACGGTTTGTTTCTTTCTTTCCATTGTGCAAGCAAATAACTTTTAATCGTATTACACTTTTATTACTGATAAAATGTACAAGCATCATGCATTGCTAACTTTGTTATCAGGTAAAAAAAATTAGTTGAACCTACTAAGATGCATTTTTTAATTGGATCCATCTGTGTTTGACTGCCAGTCTGTCTGATGAGAATTACATATAGATTTGTGTGTTTTTATTGCAGAAAATGATAAAGAGAAACTCTTTGAGGATGTGGACAGTGGAGGGGTCAGTGAAATGGGACCATCGGCCGCTTTAACACCTGCCATCTGGGACAAGACCATTCCCTATGATGGCGAGACCTTCCACCTGGAGTACATGGATCTGGAGGAGTTTCTCATGGAGAATGGCATTGCTGCTACAGGGGATGAGGTTCAGGAAAACAGCCTTGCGAAGGAAACCTTACAGCTGTCAACTGAAACGCCATCTACAACGGACGGCAAGATGGCCCCAGCAGTCTCTCTTATGCCAGTCATGGAACTGGATCAGTGCGAGGAGGAAGTGGTCACAATCACGGCATCCAGTTCTAGCTCAGCAGACATCAAATCAGGTCAGCAGAGGAAACGGAACATAGTGTACTTTCTTTACACTTAAATCCACAACACGGTTAGGCTGTTGATCTTAAAGATCTGAGTGATCAAGTGGTATTTAAGCGTATTCAAATAAAATGGCAAAGAATGTCTGAAAGTAATGAAATGGTTTAACCACAGATGAGGAGCGTGTGACGCCAGATCCCATCGATCCAGATGATATCGAGGTAGAGATTCCCTATGAACCAGACCCCACGGACCTCGTGCTGTCAAGCATACCCGGAGGTGAACTGTTCAACCCTCGCAAACATCGCTTCTCCGAGGAGGAGCTGAAGCCTCAGCCTATGATCAAGAAAGCAAAGAAAGTGTTTGTGCCCGACGAGCAGAAGGTAAACTTAGTCACTCCCTCATCAGGTTATTATATGTAGCTAGAACTAAAACAATAAACTTTTTCTGAAATAGTTCCTTTATTTCAGCTGTTTACCCACTGTTTTAAGGCATCATATGTACTTGATTAACTTAAGTAAACTGAAACTGAAATAAAAATTGATAAATTATATAGACATATATTTTAAATAGAACTGATAAGAATGACAAAACAATAGGAAAAGACTAAAACTTGAACTAGAAAAAGTAAACTGAAAATCAAAAAATAAAAACCAATTCAAAATATTAATTAAAACTAGTTAACTTAAAATAAAGGTTTTTGTCTATATATTGTATGTGTATATACTAGGGATGGAACGGTATCAAAATTTCACGGTACGGTATTTATTGAATAATTTACATAAAAAACAAAACTAATTAAGAGGCTCAAAAAAAGTGGCAGAAGTGT
>JAUMHQ010000069.1:7622843-7633027 GCA_032361165.1 Enteromius paludinosus
GTTTGTATTTATATATACTTAATAAATATACACAGCACATACAAACATATTATGCAAAGAAAAACTTTTATTTTGGAGGTGATTAATCGCGATTAATCATTTGACAGCACTAATATTAATATACTGAAATGTTTTAAAATTTTGGTTATTATTGCAATAGTAAAAACATCCAGGGCAATGTATTTTAGTATACCTTGTTTACTAGTGAAAAAAAAAAGAAAAGGTTTTTAATCATAAAAATTAGCTTAGTGTAGGTCACTTCAGCTGTTGAAAGTATATATTTTTCAAATTGTGCAGACATTGTGTTTCTTTATTTTGTGGAAAACGTGCACTTTATAATAATGCCAAATTAAAAGTTTTTCTTTCATTACTGTGTTTTTGTTTTTATGAATTTTAACTTACGAAGCTGTAAGGTATCCTTCAAGGTATCCGGCCAAGAAATGTGTAATTGCATCGCTCTGCTGGAATGGTCCATAACCAGCCTGTACTTCCAACACGCCCCATCCAGAAACAGATAAACTATCATTGAAATAACCAAATGCATCTCCCTCCTCTTCCATTGCGTCCTCTTTCAGCACCACAGATCTCTGAACAGCATCCCAATATACGGTGGCTCTCTGAACATCTAGCGCCCAGATCAAACATCAGTAAGCTTTGTAGGGTTTCATATGTTTGATATATTTTACATCACGCGATAGCGCCTCGTTTGATTACCAATTTCCAAACAGGGCGTTTGCTGCATCCGTATTATTGATCACCTCAGTGTAATTCTTCTAATGTTATACGAACACGTAAAAGACATGTACGTCTAAACAAAACCGAGAGACTAAAGTTCATTTAGTATACTTACCCTGAACCTTCACGACGGTCGACGTTAGGACGCACAAAATAATCCCCTGCGCAAAACGATGCATGTTTTACTTTTTCTCATTAACGTATTTGCACACACGGTTTAATTCATAATTAACCCTTTAGTCAAATAGTCGAAGCTATACTCAGTGGCAGGTAATGACTGAGGAGCTACAGCAAATTTCCACCCTAAAGGCTGAATCGCATAGCATTCATTTTTATAGGCCTACAGTTGGCTTTTTGTCACCTGTTGGAACGCTAAGAAGCGTTTACAGGATTTCCACCCCAGATGGGACTCAAACCCACAATCCCTGGTTTAGGAGGCCAGCGCATTATCCATTAGGCCACTGCAGTGCGAACATAAGTATGCCAAGTATTACATTATTTTATTTCTATATTTATATTAACGTTATATATTTGATTTCATAAATCCTGCCTAAAACGTCTGTTGTATATGACTTATAAATACAGTACATAATAATGATAACTGCTATTCAGATACACATGAACGTGATTATTAACTAATTATTATTTCTGTTTCAGTAAGTTACACTAACAGTTGCAAAACATTACATAATCAAAAGTGTATTCACAACTTGTAGTAATATTATAATAGTCCAGAAAATCATGCGTATGGTGCTTTTATTATGAAAGAACGTGACACCGGCACTTTCAAAGAACTGCCGCCTCCATGTGCCTCCTGTTGTGATGGTTTTTCTCTAGTCAGGCTAGTTATCGGCTGGCTTCTTTTAATATCCGCGCCGAGGTGTGAGGTAATATTCGTATGTTTAAAATATTAATAACATTAATATTTTTAGATTTAACTAATGCTGATATGATTGAAGGACTAGTGTAAGGTACTGGTTGAGAGTAAAGTTTTGGTTGCTAATTATCTTAGCTAGCCCGAGCGGTGTGTATCAGCCATTGTACCAATGATGCAACGATTAGCATGCTAGATGTTTAAGACAACACAAGCTCAGTACCGTCTATTTCGAGCTTATCGAGCTGCAAGGTGTAACTGTTTGTTTTAAAGGAACAGTTTTCAACGTATTACGTAGACAGTGACAGCTTAGCATATTGAGCTAATGTTAGTCCTGTTAATGAGTAGTTAATTAGAAAGTGAAGATGTAGAGAATGTCACTGATGTAAAGTAGAGTGAGATGTAATTTCTGTATGAGTACATTTATGTGCTTCCGGGATCTGTCCGTTTTTTAGGTTTTGGTGTGCTAGATTTTTTTTGTATTGCTGTTAATGCTTTATTAACTTTATTAATACAGAAAGCAAAGGGAAAGCAATGGCTTCTGGAGATATTGCTCAGATTACAGAGGCGCTGGCCAAGACTCATGTTGGAGAAGTTGAATTAAGTTATAAGGGACGAGGGCTGAAGCTGAACAATGCTGACTCGGGTGAGTGAAATGATCTGCTAGCGGATGTGTAAGTTTTCTGTGTGTTAATGCGTAAACTTCAGCACTCATACTTTTCCCTCCGTTTTTGTGATGTTGCAGTGAAGGAGATGGTGCAGGAGATTGAGCAGTGTCAGGGTCTGCAGTCTCTCAGATTAGAGGGAAACACATTGGGGGTTGAAGCAGCGCAGGCAATTGCAAAATCTCTTGAAGCGAAAAGGGAATTGGAGGTAGTTTTAAAAATGCTTCTGAAAAATGTTCACTCGTCGACTTTGCTGTTTTTAATCTTTGCTTTTTGCTTAGCAATGCCATTGGAGTGACTTGTTCACGGGTCGCCTTCGTTCTGAAATTCCACCTGCTCTGGTAAGACGATATCCATCTCAAAAAGAAATGTATTTGCTGTGAGTAAAAAGCTTATTGTATTTCCAACATTTTCTAGAACTCTTTGGGCAGTGCTTTGATGACATCAGGAGCCAGACTGACTCATCTGGACTTGAGTGACAATGCCTTTGGCCCTGATGGTGTAAAGGGAATTGAAAGCCTTCTGAAGAGCTCTGCCTGCTACACCTTATGTGAGCTCAGGCTTAATAATTGTGGCATGGGCATTGGAGGGGGTATGGTAAGTTTAGGCCGAGATCAAGTCGTGTAACGTGTTCAAGAAAATGCATCATCATTTGAATGGTCATGATGTCAGATGTTTAATGATTTAAAACAGTTTTACATGCGTAAATATTTTTGGAGCTCGTGAAACAGATTTTTGTTTAATTGTTATTTATTTATTTATTTTTCTAAAGGTCCTTGCTTCTGCTTTGACTGAATGTCACAAGCAGTCCAGTGCAGCTGGCTCCCCCCTGAGGTTAAAAGTCTTCATAGCTGGACGTAATCGACTGGAGAATGATGGTGCTACTGCACTTGCCAAAGCATTTAAGGTACCAAGGCTTTTTTTTTTTAAATTTAGAAATTAGTGCTGTCAAATGATTATTCGCATTTAAAATAAAGGTTTTTGTTTCCATAATATATATGTGCATACTGTGTTTGTTTATTATGTGTATATATAAATGCAAACACATGCATGTATGTTCTAACAATATATATTAAATATAGATATCTAAACGTATGTAAATATTTAAAAAATGTGTGCATATTTATATATACATAAGTATGCATGGTATACATACATGTATAATAAAAACAAAAACTTTAATTGTGATTAATCATTTGACAGCACTAATAGAAATATATATATACACACACACACTATTGTTTAAAAGTTTAGGGTCAACTTTATTTTTATTAATACTTTTATTTGGCATAGATGTATTTATATTTATCAAAAGTGACTGAAAATTTTGCTCCTTTGAACCTTGTTTATGACTTCTTTTGAGAAAAAAACCCAAAAAAGCCTTAAAATATTACATGCTCCACTATATAAAATGTAAATATTCAACTGTATATTTCACTTTGATTGTCTCTTTTTTTCTAACAGTTGTTAGGCAGTCTTGAGGAGGTGCATATGCCACAGAATGGAATCAACCATGCCGGTATCACTGCTTTAGCCACAGCTGTAAAGCATAACCCAAACCTTCAGGTCCTCAACCTCAACGACAACACTTTTACTAAGAGAGGATCAATAGCCATGGCGGAGGTATGCTGAGGATCTCTGTATCATGTCACAATATATAATATTTATGTGTTGAGAATAGATGTTTATTAATAGATGTCTGTGTGATTTCATCCATGTTTAGGCCATTAGGCATCTCCAGTGTCTTAAAGTTATCAATTTTGGAGACTGCTTGGTTCGCTCAGAAGGTGCGATTGCTATAGCAGGGGCTCTTCGAGAGGGACTGCCATTACTCAGGGTTAGTTGATGCATGATACCAGCATTGGATCTAGCTGACACGCTTCCATTCAGTGTTTGTAGATACTGTGAGCAGTCTTAAATATTTGTTTTGTTTAGGAGCTGAATTTATCATTTGGGGAGATTTGTGAGGCTGCAGCTGTGGTAGTTGCAAAGGCTGTTTGGGGCAAAGCTGATCTGGAGAAACTGGACCTTAATGGTAAAATACAACTGAGTTGTCACAGCATTTTATTACTATGTATATCTACCCTCCTTCTTTAATCAACTACTGGTGCCCTGTCTTTAAAAAAAAGCTTATTATACTGTACTTAATTCTGCAAAAATGATTAAGATTAGACTGAATTGTACATGTGTTAGACTAGATTATTATTATAATGTGTTTTTTCACATCACATGTGTATCTTTTGAACAAGTGTGGACTTCTATCCCAATTCCTTCGCCACCAACATTAGACCACCTTCTAACAGCTTTTTAAAAATAGTGTCTCTGTGCTGTTGAGTTGTTATTCTGTGGTAATTTGATCTTTTCTGGTTGCTTGTTTAGGAAATAGCTTTGGCGAGGAAGGCTGTGAGGCTGTCAGGGAAGTGATGGAGAGCATGAACATGGAAGATCTGCTGTGCTCGCTCAGGTATTTATCTGGGTTGTATTGTTTTTTTGTTGTGTGTGTGTGTGTGTGTATATATGTATATATATTAGTACAACATCTTAAGACAACATTTTTTGATCCACTTCAAATGTTGACTACTGTATATAAATTAAAGGCAAATTCATATTTTCCTGTATTTGAAATGCTTTTACAATTAGAATAATGAAAGATGTGCTTAATGCAGTGATGATGAAGGAGAGCCTGAAGATGATGATGATGATGATAAAGATGATGAAGAGGAGGAGGAGGAGGAAGATGAGGAAGATGCAGAGGAAAATGGTGTCAATGGAACAAAAGATGTCATTGAAGAAAAGGTGATCTTAGCAAACATCTGCATGCCTGAATGGACTGTTAAACATGGCGTGTTTCTATTTTACATCAGATGATCAATTTGGAGTTTACCTGCATTGTCCTCTCTCCACAGGAGGAGCTTTACTGCAGTTCTGAGCTCACGTCCTTCCTCATCTCCCCATCAGCTCAGAAACTGATCTCCCTTGGATCCAAAAGGATCCAGCTCATTGAGCAGCAGGTGCAGTGTTGATTCATAAGGTCTAGTTGTACATCAGGATGGTTTAACTTGTTCTCTAAACCCATGAAATAATTTCCTCTTCTTTTAGGTTGACGTCTCTGATGCTAGTAAGGTGACAGAAGTTTTTCTCAAGATTTCATCACTATACGAAGTCGAAGCAGAAATAAAGCAAGCTATTTTTGAGAGCACTGGTATGAGTAATTTAAACGAACATTGTATTGTCATCATTTACACGCACTCATGTCGTTCCAAACCTGTGACTAATCCACTGTTCATCTCTTTGCCCAGATGCTCTGTTGAGGAAAGCCTTTTCCAATTCCCACTCTCAATCTTATAGTTTTATCTCCTCACTGATGGTGAACCTGGGACTTTTAAAGGTACTAAACTCAATGTGATGCTCAAGTTTAGTTTCTTTTATTTCCTAAATTTTGTCAGGTTTGTTCATTATTGCTGCTTGCTTTTCCAGTGTGAAGATAGAAAAATAAAGAAGGTAGATGTACTGCCTGGACACTTACTTGCTTTGGAGCATGCAGCTGCACAAGAGTTTTTCCCAGCAGATCAGGCTGGAGTTCTGGAAGAATTCGTGTCACGGTTAGCTTTTGTTCAAAATATAATGTATATCTAGTTTTATTGCATTTTTCTGTCCCCCTGTGCACTCAATAAAAGTTGCTACTGCTACCTTTAGGGTATTACATAAAATATCTAAAAGATACATCTTTGTACCACTTTTACCCCTAAATGTTAGTACTTAAAATAGCACATATCAGTACCTTTGGAAAAGGTTACCACCCAATTGACAGTTTTGTACTTGGTTTTTTCTGTGTCCTATAATAATCTTAAGACGCTTCATATATGTATTTGTTTGTTTTGCAGAAATGGGAAAGTCTTAGAATCCTGCTGCAATGCCAGAGATGCTCTCAGGACCACGTTGGTGAAAAGAACCACTGCTTAATATTTAACCCTGATTATAGAGCCACTGAAATGACTTAATACGGGTAAAAAACAAACAAACAAACAAAAAAACTATTGATCTAGTTTGGTATGCCGATATCAGATTGCAAAGGTTGGCAAAATACAGTGACGACTAGTGCCTCGTGACAATTAACCCAAACTTAATTTCTTTACAGATCAACTATAGACAGTTAGCTTTGAATTGGAGTGTTGTGTTCTTTCATCTCTTTTTAGAAATATTGCTTCTATTTTTATACTGGTAAAGGGACAAGGGAAAAGGGGTGGACGGGGGAGGCACTGGATGATAATTAGGGCTTAATTATCGCTTAAACCTTAAATGATTGTAATGTTATAATTGATATTTCTGAATAATTGTCATTACTTAAACTGTCACATTGACATGGAGCCGAGAGCATGTTCGCTCTCTCATGCCTTTTATTAGATGTGCCATATTGTGAGCTTTTAGTGGTGCAATTAAAACCAAAATCGAGTAGTATAAACCTCTTCGAGAGAAATGAAGAAGGGAATGAAATTGAAGTTTGGACATTAGTATAATTAATACTAGCCTACAACTGGTATGCACTGAATATTGTTATTTTTGCAACATTCCATTTTGTTGATATTAAAGAGTTTTCTTTTCTTGGGAGAAAAATCATGTTGTCTGTGTCTCAGTGTAATATTCACCATTTTTAAATCTAAAGCCGTTTTGAATGCAGTTATATGTCCTGTAGTTCAGCTCTTAATCCATTACTCTTTGACCAAACGCCCCAAAAGTGAGTGACACATGCCCCAAGTTCACTGAGCCTTGAGCGGTCCGGCAAACCTGTCTGGCGATTTTCTCAGTATCTCGACTCTGAAAAGAATATAGGTGTTGAACCACTTGCTGGAAACCTTCTCTCCTCCTGAAGTTTATTTATGAGGGACTGATGGCCAGACTGAGAACAGTACGCGTCTTTGTGTGCTGCAGAGCCGTGGTCTGAAGTCTCATGGGACTCAACGAACATATTTCGCAGTTGGAAAATAATTTTTTCCCCGGCTGCTTCGGTCTCGCTCCTCGTAAGGAGTAGAGTTTTAAACCTCTTTTTGTTTAATGATTTTCAGCGCATTTGTTCTAGACTTTATATTGTAAGTATTTTGTTTCAAACGGCGTGAGGTCATAGGCTGAGCTTCGTTTGACGAAGATTAAAGAAGATCGCGAGAGTGTGTCATATTTATTCCTTCAGAAGGTGAGGAAGAATTTTATTGTGTTTTAGAGTGAACTATTGAATGTGGTGTTCTTTTTTTTTTGTAAATGTAATGCCTTGTGACTTCAAATGCTGAGCCTAATTGTAAAATAAACCGTTCATACGGAGTAGCAGGGCATATACTCGTCATCAAATCTGGTTTTCAGCTAAATATAAAAACTAAAAGCCGTTATTGAAGAACCAGACTTTACATAAATACCAGAACAAAGTTTTGAAGAACAAATGTGATTTAATAAGGTGATTTAATCGAATTCATAAAAAATGTATCCTTTCCAAAATGTATTAAAATTCACTGCTCCCCTATTTGGTTAGATCTATCTTTATTTTAAAGCAAGCTGACACTTGTTTTACTGTATCCCAGTGTTATTGACAACTTATCTGCGCCTGTTTTTTTTTAGTGTGAAAGAATAAATCTAGAGATATAGCTATTATAAGAAGATTTAATTGTCAAATTTCATATTGGAGACTGCTCCTGAAGTGCCTGTTTTGACATTCAGTTGTAAATCGGTGAAGGAGTGGCATTCAACCATAAATTATGTGAATGCCTTCAGTCCAGCCAGTTCAAACATACCAGCAGAGCTTAACACAAAATCCTCAAATCATGTAGTGTTGGCAAACTAAACTGGCATAGTTTTAATTAAGCTAGCTGTTTTTTGCCCTTACAAATTATGTTACTTGGTGTAACCTTTTGTTTTACACAGAAAGACCAAAATGTTTAGCCTTATAATGTTACTTGCCCTGAAGTTCCATACTGTGCAGTCAGGCAAATGCCCAAAGTTCTGCATCTGTGACAACATCCAACTCACAATTGCTTGTGTAAACAAGAATCTCACGGAGGTGCCGCCTACCATTGATGAGGTAATCTGTGCAACACTTGATCACTATGGCCTTATTTTTACAGAATTTTTATGTAATATTTGCATTGCTTTTGTGCTGCACTCTGTATATTACCAAGATAACAGTGAAACTGGACCTAAGGGGTAATGACATGCAGGAGCTTCCTACAGGGGCGTTCACGCACACCCCTTACCTCACCCACCTGTCACTGCAGAACAGCAACATCCGAAGGGTGCGGGAAGGAGCTTTCCGCAGACTCGGTCGGCTGGTCTTGCTCAACTTGGCCAACAACAAGATTGAGATCCTGTACCAGGTGAGAACAGCAAGACACACTAGGTCTTTATAGTAGTAATCCTGGACAATCTTTGCAGGCACCTCATCATTTTCTCTTGTAACAATCTAGGAGTCATTTGATGGGCTTTCGTCACTGAAGCAGCTAATTATTGACCGTAACAGAGTGGAGGAGATCCAGCCTGGAGCTTTTTCACAGCTTGGCCTTCTCAATCTCCTCTCACTCACATACAACCAATTGGTGTACATACCTAATATGGTGTTTCAGGGTTTGCAGAACATCAAATGGCTACGTCTCAGTCATAATTCTCTCAATTATCTGGCAACAGAAGCATTTGCTGGCCTCTTCACTCTTACACGTTTGAGCCTGGATAACAATGAACTGCAGTTTTTTCCCACTGAGACGATGACAAGGTGAGCTTAAGAAAACATTCTAGGTTTAAGTTAATTACTTAGATGCCATGGACTAATAATGAATTACTTACAAAAATATTAGTCTTTATAAATTAGCATTAACCTTGATCAGTGAGTCTAGGGGGGCCTCAAAATTGACTTAAATGGCTTAAAGTTAGAGCAAACAAGCATTAAAATACACCCAACAGCACAAAAAACCCTAACAACTTATTTTTAACTAAACTTCAACCTATTTTTATTTTCTTTAAAGAACAGTGGACAGTGGAAGCCAAAATTGTTTAAGAACACCTGCAAGATCTGGAAAATACTGACCATACTTGCGATGAATTAAATGCTAAAATATGTTTTTATAATAACAGAATGATAAATTAAATATTTTTAAACGTACTTTAAAAGCATAGCATAATTTCTTACTCTTCTTTTCACTCATCCTTTTCTCTCCAGACTTCCAGAAGTAACTCGCTTGGAGCTAAGCTACAACCCCATGACCTACCTTGGAGAGGAGTCTGTATCTATGCCCAAACTCACTCATCTCTTCCTGGATCATAACTCCCTGCAGGATTTTTCAAATGCAGCTATCCTGCTTTCTCCTCGTCTCGCTCATCTGGACCTAAGCCATAACCAGCTGCGAGTCCTGCAGCCAATGGCCCCTGGCTCTCCCAAACTGACTCGCCTCAATCTGGCAGGCAACCCCATCTACTGCAGCTGCTACATGCGGCCTCTGCGTGAGTGGGTGATGCAGGAGCGTGTCCGCTTGGGTGGTACGTGTGGAGGTCCTGCACATCTGTCCGGTGAGAATCTGGAGGCGGTACAGCCCGCTGATTTGCGCTGTCAGAGCCAGGAGGCCATGCTGAAGGCCGAGCTGGAAGAGCTGAGCAGACTGCCCACACTCCCCACAACACCACCTCCAGATAAGGTCAAATGCCCAGCCAACTGTCAGTGTGAGGTGAGTGAAAACTTACTGGGGTTGATGCAAAATTAGAGTGACTGAAAAGTCTTTGCATAGGTCACTTTTCAACTTAATTTGTTTTACAATGACTTGACTACAAAGCTTCATAAATGAGGAGCATGTTTATAAAAATTAAAATCGTGATTAATCGCATCCAAAATAAAAGTTTTTCTTTGCATAATATGTTTGTATGTGCTGTGTATATTTATTAAG
>JAUMHQ010000069.1:7667284-7674784 GCA_032361165.1 Enteromius paludinosus
GCAAATAGAGCCAAAATCACAGCATAGCCATTGTCTATATCTTATGTGTACTTGGTTTCATTATAATGAATTATAAACATAATGATATAATTATAAACGATTATAAAAAAAGGATTTTAATCTAGATTGACATCTTGTAAGGTAGAGCTAGTTCAATAGGCCTTATAGTGGCGTGCATTTCAGTCACTATTTCATATTCATTCCGTTTTTCTGAAAACAGAAACCATTAAATATATCAGTGAAAAAAGTTCTATTGAGAATTAGGGTGCATGTAGGTGGATATTAGTACTAATATTAAATAGGGATGTGCACGAGTACTCGATTAATCGATTACTCAAACCCGTCAGCGACAATCAAGCATGAAAATGATGATTGATTGGCTCTAAAAATGCATTAAAAAAAAAAATTTAACTACTACTTTCATACTTTGACAAGACCGGTCACAGAGCGAAAATGGCTTCTAAAACGTGCAGTGATGTGTGGCAACACTTTGAAAAACTTGACGAAAAAACAGTCAAGTGTAAGATGTGCAGCACCATACTTGGCTACAACTCCATAGCGAGTTTGATGCGTTATCTTCTTGCACATAAACACAAAGCAGATGATGCAGATGCCACGACCAGCGGTCAGACGAGCATGAGAGATTTCACCATCAGACAGAAATGCGACACAGGCAGGGCAGAGAAGATGACGCAGTTAATAGCAGACAGCAGAAGACTTGCTGCCTATTAGTTTTGCTCCCTAGTGAAGGTTTTAAATGTTTAATGAGTTACGTTGAGCCCCACTGTACTGTTCCATCGGGCAAAACGGGCACTGCAAGGATTGATGCTCTATATGAAAAATTTGTTTGCACCTGTTCACGAAGCCAGCGCGTGTGGCAATAACTACGGACTCGTGGACTTTGCTAACCACCTTTTATTGTGGTGGAAAGTAAATGAGTCTCAATTTGCAAAGCTAAGCACCCTTGCCCAGTGGTACCTGGCTGTTCCTGTGCCTGCTGAGCATGTTTTAATTGTAAATAGACTCCGCACTCTGCTTTTATCGGAGCATGTAGTTTCAGTTGCTGTTGTTTTAAAGTAATGGGAGAAGCGCACGTAGTTAAAAACCCCCATGCATTTTGTGGAGATAAATACAATTTGTAGTATAACATTTACATATTTATGTATTTAGGCTATGTGATTAATTTGATATACAATGCGTCATGTAGAAAAAGCGCTTCAGCTTCACCTCATGCTGTTATTTCTTTTAAATATTTACTGTATACTGTGACGCAAATGCCCCGCCCCTCGCTTAAACCCCACCCCCGATTAATCGAGTACTCGTTTCTCAAACCTGTGGATTACTCAAAATGAAATCTGATCAAAAATGCCCATCCCTAATATTAAACATTGTCGCTTTGATAAATTGCAGGACTATTTTGACATTGTGAAGATTCCCATGGACTTGTCGACTATCAAACGGAAACTGGACACGGGACAGTACCAAGAACCATGGCAATATGTGGATGACATCTGGCTGATGTTCAACAATGCCTGGCTGTACAACCGCAAGACGTCACGGGTCTACAAGTTCTGCTCCAAGCTGGCGGAGGTGTTTGAGCAAGAGATCGACCCGGTCATGCAGAGCCTTGGCTACTGTTGTGGGAGAAAGGTAAAATGGAGAGCAAGGGAGTGTTTGCACCTTTTGAAGTGGTGCTTGTTCTATAAATCAATACTTTTCTCTTTGTTCGTAGACAGATTGAATAAGAGTTCGGGCCTGATGCGGTTATGGTGGAGGGATTGGACTAGCCAAATCGTAGCGTTAATCATAGCACAGATTCAAGAATATATTGATCTAAAAGATGCCTGAAATTGATTTGTATTTGTACAAACGTTTAAACTGACATTTGTCATGTTTTCACCAAAATGACACTGGCTAATGCTTTTTCTGTTCTCTCTTGCAGTTTGAGTTTTCTCCCCAAACTCTGTGCTGCTATGGGAAGCAGCTATGCACTATACCACGAGATGCTGCTTACTTTAGTTATCAGAACAGGTAAGGAACTTTAAACTGAGGCTAATATCAGCAGACACACAAGCATACATGTATACCTGAATGACCCATGTTATGATTATTTATTGCATATGCATGTGAAACATGTTAAACAGCTTTTTTCCCCACTGTACCTGGCCACATAAAGTGAACTGACAGTTGCACCACAGATGATAAGAGTGTTGTTATCCCACGTTTTCCACCAATCAGTTCCTTGTAAAATCCTATGTTTGTGAAAAGACCTGGCATTTTAAAGTGTGCTCCTTTTCTGCTACATCTAATTATTCAAATCTCTTTATTAGGATAATAATGATGTACTTTAAAACTCCTGAAATCTACTTGTATTTTAAATCAAGGTTTCTTGAACAAAAAATCAAGGCCAATTATGCCATCCTTGTTTAAATTAAGTAGTGATTTGATATATTTGAATGTGTATGTAAGAGTTGTATTTCTCATGGTATGACCACTTTAATGTCGTCTTATGATTTTCAGTCATTTATTTTGAATAATTGCTTGTAAATATGTACAAATTTGGCACTGTCACATTGATTAATGCCAGCATTTCTTCTTTTCTTTTCTTTTTTTTTTACGTAAAGACATTTTATTATTACACAGACAGATATATATATATATATATATATAACACAGAACAATACAGTGAAGAGGAAATTGTCTGCATTATTAAAAGTGACACCTTTAAAATGCCTGTTTGCTTGTGGCTGCAGTCTTTTTGTTCATGTTTAATGTGCTCATGTTGTCCATAAGTCTCGGCACCCTTCACAATTGATTCTGCTCCTGTTTTGCTGTAATGGTTTTTCCTCATTATACATGTAAATGCTAATCTGTGCTTTGCTTTGGCTCTCTGCTTGTCTTTGTTGTTGTCTCCCTCCTTATTCATCCATTTCTGTCTTGTCTAATGTTTTTCTTTGTTGACCCTTTTCTTCTCCCCTGTACTTTGACTTTGTCGTGTCTGCTATCGCCTGCTTTCATCTGACCAATCATCTGCACCTAAACCCCTCCCTTCTCAAAACCCCTGCTCAAAAATCCTGCATCATGACTGGCTCCTCTGGCGACGACCCTGTCCTCCGCTTCCCCTTTGGCCTGTCTGCCCTGCCCTGCATTGTCCTGCACTGATTGGTGGCTACCTCCTCGTTACCTCTCTGTGATTGGCTGTGGTGTAGTTCACCAAAATATGGGCTTCTTGCTGACAGGTATCACTTCTGTGAGAAGTGTTTCAATGAGATCCAGGGTGAGAGTGTGTCCTTGGGAGATGACCCATCCCAACCTCAAACGTAAGAGACTTCTCTTTTCCCCTTTTTTTTAAATCGGTGTCTTATTAAAGTGCGATCTTTCTGCATCAAAAAACGAGTTTATATTTTTTTACTGTCTGCAACTTGTGATAACAGTGGCACATACCAAAACCGTATTAAAACCGTTTACCAATGGATAAAAAATGGACTTTGTAGTAGTTTATTTAATTGCGATGTCAGACTGACAGATATAAGTAATATGCACAAGCGTTTAATCCATTAACTGATCATAATCTGTCCCTGACCAGTGGTTATAGTGATCCAAATACAAAAATCAAGTGTAAATCGCACCTTTTATCTTAACATATAAAGTGCATAGTAATTGCCATATAAAAGGCCCAATAGTTAATTTGAAAAAAACAGCAAAAAAAGTAAATTTGGTGTTGATTTTGAATCAAGATTTTTTTTTAAGACCATAAATACACCGTTTTAAATCATACAATAATCTTCTTGTTTTAATAGCGCTACAATTTACATGTATTTTCAGATCGATCAACAAGGATCAGTTTGAAAAGAAGAAAAATGACATGCTCGACCCTGAGCTGTAAGTTCATGTAACTGTATTTCCAGTTTTGTTCACTCGTCAAAATTCTCTGTATTAACTTTTTTTTCCCTTTACTCTGTAGATTTGTGGAATGTATGGATTGTGGTCGTAAGATGCATCAGATCTGTGTTTTGCACAATGACACTATATGGCCATCAGGGTGAGTTTGCTGCAAAGAAATGGAATACAACCATCAACTGACTTTGCTCTTTGTTTTTAACTCCACTTTGTCTTCATGTAGCTTTGTGTGTGATGGCTGTTTGAAGAAGTCCAACAAGACCCGTAAAGAGAATAAATATGCTGCTAAAAGTATGTAGTTCTATTTTCTGTTTTCATCTCCCTGATAATCCACTAGTGATAACCTTCAAACCTTTTTTGTTGTGATCTTCAGGGCTTCCACAGACCAAACTAGGCAACTTCTTGGAAACGCGGGTTAATGACTTTCTGAAACGACATAATCACCCAGAATCTGGTGAAGTCACTATTCGTGTTGTTCATGTCTCAGACAAAGTGGTGGAAGTCAAACCAGGCATGAAGTCTAGGTGAGACAGGATAGAGTAAGACCAGACACTGAAGTTTAATACAACACATTTAATTGCTGGACGTTTCAAGAATAGTACCTAAAACAGTCTGTCATTTTTTTATTTTGTTGTGAAGCAAGTTTTTTTTTTATGCTGATGTATAGTGTGAAGCTATAAAAAACCGAGGCAGGCCTATAATTTGTAATAATTGTCATCATGGCCTTTAATGACCTTTCCTTTTCACAGGTTTGTGGATAGTGGAGAGATGGCCGAGTCTTTCCCATACAGAACGAAAGCTTTATTTGCATTTGAGGATGTCGAGGGTGTTGATGTCTGTTTTTTTGGGATGCACGTGCAAGAGTATGGCTCAGATTGTCCACCCCCTAATCAAAGGTCAGGTATCTTTTTACTGCTTTTTATAATTTGATGGGCTAGTTTTGGTTTCTTTCTAAACTGCCATTACCCTCCCTCCATCCTTTAGACGGGTTTACATATCCTACTTGGACAGTGTCCACTTCTTTCAGCCACGTTGTCTGAGAACAAGCGTATACTATGAGATTCTTTTAGGATATCTGGACTATGCCAAAAAACAAGGGTAAGATGATACTTCCTATCCTATGGTTTTAGCAGATGTCAGCTACTGACTCATGTATATGATTTAATGCCTTGTGAAAATTTTAGCTAAATCTTTTTTTTTTCTTTTTTTTCTTCTCTTAGGTTTACCACAGGACACATCTGGGCCTGCCCTCCTAGTGAAGGAGATGATTACATCTTTCACTGTCACCCTCCAGATCAGAAGATACCCAAGCCAAAGCGGCTGCAGGAGTGGTATAAGAAGATGCTGGATAAAGCTGTAGCAGAGCGCATAGTGCATGACTACAAGGTAAAATTTGGACATTTTATGTTATCGTATAAATGCTTTATTATAAATATTTTTATTTTTCAGCATACAAGAGAGATCTATAAATGAAGTCTTATTTTTATCATTTTTTTTTTTTTTTACAGGACATCTTCAAACAGGCAACAGAGGATCGCCTTACTAGCGCCAAAGAACTGCCCTATTTTGAGGGTGATTTCTGGCCCAATGTGCTTGAAGAGAGTATCAAAGAACTAGAGCAAGAAGAGGAGGAAAGGAAGCGGGAGGAGAACAGCACATCCAATGAGAGTGTTGATGTTAGTCCTTAAGCGCTTGCTTATCTCAGGTTTTGTTCTCCTGTTAAAGTGCTTTTTCAAACAACTGTGAACATTTCTTTTTGTTTCTCCAGATAACAAAAGGTGACAGCAAAAATGCTAAGAAAAAGAACAACAAGAAGACGAGCAAGAACAAGAGCAGCTTAAGCCGAGCCAACAAAAAGAAGCCGGGCATGCCAAATGTTTCCAATGACCTTTCACAGAAACTCTATGCCACAATGGAAAAGCACAAAGAGGTACGTAGAACACTAAAGCCTGATTTAGTCTATGTACTATGATTGTCAAATAAAGGCACATCGTCAGACTTTTACCCCCAGTTTCACAGACAAGGATTAAGCTAGTCCCAGACTAAATTGCATGTTTGAGCTGTCTCGGATGAAAATATCTTGCTCTGACATATCTTAAAACATGTCAGTGGCATTGTTTTGTGTTAAGATGCACACCTGTAATATTTTCTTGTCAGGCTTTTTTCTAAAAGTTGCTTAAATATCTTAATTTTACTAATGCTTAGTCCTGGCTTAAGCTAAGCTTTTTTGTGAAACCGGGCCTTAGCGTTTGTCATATTGGTTGTCATCCTGGTCAACATTTTTTGTACAATGATAATATATGCCCTGGCATTTTCTTTTTTTCAATTCCAACATTTTTCTCTTTGCTAGGTGTTCTTTGTTATCCGCCTGTTTGCGGCACCCAATTCCAATTCTCTCCTGCCTATTGTTGACTCGGATCCTTTGATGGCGTGTGACTTGATGGATGGTCGTGATGCCTTCTTAACACTTGCTCGGGATAAGCACCTGGAGTTTTCTTCAATGCGGCGCTCCAAATGGAGCACGATGTGCATGTTGGTGGAACTGCATAACCAGAGCCAGGACCGCTTTGTCTATACCTGCAATGAGTGCAAGCACCATGTTGAAACTCGCTTTCATTGCACTGTTTGTGAGGTAAGTACTAAGAATGGGAGGCATGGAAAGGTTGCACAAGATCCTTATTTTAGTTTTTCTGTAAAGCTGATATGCTTTTATGTGATACGATTTTTCATAAGACAGACCCAAATTAAACCCCTTTTTTGCTGTGTCCTTACTTATTCAAAATTGTGCTAGTAAAAACAGGATGTCTGCTTACCCAAGTTATACTTAGTCATACTTAATGCTGGTAATAATGACTTTTCATCCAGTACACTATGTAATGATTGTTCTAACTTCTTCACAGGACTATGATCTCTGCATCACTTGCTACAATACAAAAGGTCATGAGCACAAGATGGAAAAACTGGGCTTGGGATTGGATGACGAAAGCAACAACCAGGCTCCTTCCTCAACGCAGAATCCTGGAGACTCCCGTCGTCTCAGTATTCAGAGGTGCATCCAGTCTCTGGTGCATGCCTGCCAGTGCCGCAATGCCAACTGCTCGCTTCCATCTTGCCAGAAAATGAAACGTGTAATTCAACATACCAAAGGCTGCAAGCGTAAAACCAATGGCGGTTGTCCTATCTGCAAACAGCTCATCGCACTCTGTTGTTACCATGCAAAACACTGCCAAGAGAACAAGTGCCCTGTGCCATTCTGCCTCAACATCAAGCAGAAACTGCGGCAACAACAGCTCCAGCACAGGCTACAGCAGGCCCAGATGGTGCGCAGAAGAATGGCCAGCATGCAAAGGACAGGCCAGCAGCTTCCAGGAGGCAATGGTGGACTGCCATCTCCTGGAAACAATAGTACTACTGGTCCAAGCACACCAACACCAAGCACTCAGCCCCCTACCCCACAGACGCCCACTCAGCAATGTCAGCCTCCAGTGACTCAATCTGGCATTGGAGGTGTTCAGTCACAACAGCAACAGCAGTTGGTAGGGATGCCTCATCAATACCAGCAAATGACTGGAAGTGGTGGGATGATCAACTCCCCACAGC
>JAUMHQ010000069.1:7677284-7684475 GCA_032361165.1 Enteromius paludinosus
TATTATTACTATTATTATTATTATTATTATTATTATTATTATTTAATATTTTTCTTATGTGATTAAAAAGAACTGAACTTCCTATGGGAGATACTACATGTGCAAGTCAACAAATTAAGTTAAATGAATGGTAAGTTATTGCTGTTAATATATATATATATATATATATATATATATATATGTATATGTATATATGTGTATATATATATATATATATACATATATTTTTGCCAATTGTGTTCAAAGGGTTTTGGGTTAAGGGATCGGAAATATCTTCTCTTTGGTATATGACCAGAAATATTTTTGGGATTAAGAAGTCTGCCTTTTTTATAGATATTTTTTAAGATTTTAAAAGTGGCATGAAATTAAAAAGCAAAATGCATAAAACAAAATGGACTATTTTGTTTTCTTTTTCCTCGAAGCAGTCAAGAATGTCATCGGTTTTGGAGAGTATTAGATTTATTCTTACCAGTTTCATGATTATGAAAATGATGGCATTGGTAATAACTGTTATTTATTACTTGGCTCTCTTTTTTTTTGGCTAGTAGATATTTTCTTGTTATTTTGTTTTGGACAGTGTATGGCATATGCTATTTGAACCTACAATTTTTGAAGAGTATATTTTTGTTATTGATAGAACCTGACTATAAAAGGATGAATTTATATTCTTATTCTACTTAATTTGTCCTTTTTTTTTTTTTTTCTTTTTTTTTTTGAGGGGTGGACTGGGAAATGAGTATGTGTTTTATGATGGCTTGTTGCATGGGAAATATTTGTCCTATGCATGTTGCAGTTTTCCCACCCTCATACACCCCCGTCCCATGAATGTGTTTTCACTATGCCCGTCTTCTCAAAAATGGAACCTGCTAACACTACAGGTGTTTTTAGGGCCGCACGGGGAACTCTTGAGACTAAATTTTGAATTTTGCAAATAATCACCTGGAACTACATCCCTGATTCCAAGTCCTTCTCTTTCCTCTCGCGTCTCCCCAGCAAGGAATCGTCCTGTCTCTACACACGCATCTCTAGTGTTCTGAACTTTGGGATTTAAGTGATCTCCTTAATGTATAAACAAAAACTGCAAATAAATTACTGAAAATGATTTGTCTTTGTAAAAAAAAAAAAAAAAAAATCTGTATATATGTGTATGTGAATGGAGATAAATGGACAGATGTTTACTCTTGATTTAAGATCCTTTGAGTTGAAGAACTATGGGCAGCTTAGACTTAACCTGAGAGATTTTTATACCGAAATGGAGTGCAAATCAGACAAGCACCAATGCGCCTTTGTATGTATACTTCATTACAAGGATTGCATTACTGTGTTATAAACCAACACTGACTGTCATTATCTCCATCCTGTGCACAAATACAGTGGGGAAAAGAGAGTTTTAAATAGCGGATGGTGTTTTTGATATGAAAATAACTTGTAAATGAATTGTTTTCCTTGGTTAAAGGGGTGTCGGATAAATACAAAACAGGCAATATGGCTTTAGACTTATTTTATAAATAACAAGGAGAACAATATTTGTTATATATATATATATATATATATAGATATATTTAATTTTATTTTTGAGAATTAAAAACTTGAATCTAATTCAAGGGTTGATATTGAATTACAATTTTTCAAAGATGTATTGATGCAACATGACACCGCTGTCATGACATATACGTCCCACTTTGGGAATAATGAGAAATAGGCATTTTAAGGAAATGTCTTGTGAGCGCATATAGAGGTATACAGATTATAATTCACTGTACAAACCATGGCAATTTGCTTTGTAAATTTCTTTCTCTTTATTTTTTTTCTAAAATGGACTGGAAAACCAACCATACAGTTTTATGGTTCCTAGTTTTGACCACTGTTCTCTTGCTAACACTTTGGTGCTTGCTGAGAGGAGCAAAAATTGTTGCTCTGATAACAGTAGTTTTACTGTAGTCTGTTTTTTTGTTTTGTTTTTTTTAAAGTTATTATGGTGGTCAGATTTTTTTTTGCCAATTATTTAATTGTACATTAAAATATGTTTGTACCATTTAAAAATAATTGGCTTCTGTTGTGGTGTACTTCCTACAAATGTAGATGTTGGAGCTGGAACAATGTCAACCCGAGGTGGTTTGAGACAAACTTAATCCATACAGTGCTATGCAACGCTGATTAAATATAAAAAGTAATGGATAATGATAGAGTTACATCAAGGTTTTATTATGGCATCATAATACCAAGTTTTCCATTTTAAAGTGCAAATACTCTGAATAGCAAATGCAACCACAGACATTTGGCACAGACATAGTCTATCAAATATATACAGGTCACATGAAGTCAAATATTCAACAGTTGAGGCCCCAGAGATGGATGTTCCTAGAGGCTAAATATACATTCAGCTCAATATAGATATATTTTTTTTTATCTTCATGTCTCAGTTTTCATCTTGGACTAAAATAACACAGAAAATAAACAGCAGTCAAATCTACAACATAGACTACTGTGCAAGATGGTGCAAGTCATACTTGGCAGGACATAAAAAATGCACAAACACTGCAAATAGATGAGCTACTAGCAAGCAATAGTGTTGAAAAAATTAAATAAAATGCAACTTTATGCCATACACACAATTACGCTCAAAGGTTAGAACATAATTGTGGAAGGAGTGCAGAATGTTTTGTTTCACACTAAATTATTTTACTTGTGATGTTGAAATGCTTTTTTCCAAAGTTGTATTTCACATATTTGGAGTATCAATTAATTCTAATTTACTGCGGGAGGTGACAATTTTAATTGATTAAGATTAGAATATGTTCAAGTATATCAAGTATATATGTGAATATGTATAGACATACACAACATCTTGGCTTTTAGGAATACTTCATTGTGCTACTCTAAACTAGCATTATGTACTTCATGCATCATTTCAATACATGACTCGACCAAAGCACATTCATCCCAGTTAGCCAAGTCTGTAAACTTCACTGCAAAACACCATCTAAACCAGTATCAGAGAACTGGCTTGATTTTTTTTTTTCATGGTCAAATACTATCAGTTATTGCCATTAAACGGCGTGACCTGTTACTGTAACTTTGACTATAATCTCTGAAACAACATTTTGGAAGGTTTTAACACAATTAGAACTAATAGTGCAAATGAACGTAGTCTGACACCTTGGCGGACGTTGTACAAGCACATAATCAACAATGCAAAAAAGAATGTACCAATTCTCTTTTCTCAATCCTCAGTCTGTAATGTCAGATCTCCATCTCCCAACTCCTGAAGAACCCCCTTGCTACCAAGGCCTCTCTAAAAGTCACAGTCAGTGAGTTGATGGTGATATCTGTCACAATAACCTCTTTTGGGCGCATAACTGGACTCCAGTCTTCAGGTAAAGGTGATATAGTCATTGCCTCTGATCCAGTGGTTGGACTCCAGTGACGTCTCCTGACACGATCTGAGACACAGAGTATATTTTGTACATGTTTACACATTTAACATGTTAAAGAAACATAGTATTGTATAGGGTACTGTTTTAGATGCTTTTAGACACTTAAGTTCAGTTTTAAATCACAAAAAAAAAATACAACTAGATTAGTCTCAAATGTACATTACAATATATATATATATATATATATATATATAGTTTTTTTTTTTAAGTCTTGTATGTGCACCAAGGCTGCATTTACTTGATCAGAAATACATTTAGTCATTTAAAATGTTATTATGATAATTACATGAATTATCTATTTTTATTTCAAATGTAATTTAATCCTGTGAAGTCAGAGTAGCCGTACTTCAGTCGTCAGTGCCACGTTATCTTACAGAAATCACCCCACTATGATGATTTAGTATAACTATTGTAATCTTATCTTTTTTTTTGCTGCTTAATATTTTTGTGGAAATCGTAAAACATTTTTAGGATTTATTGATGAATAAAAAATTCTGAAGATATGCAATTATTAGAAATGCAAATGTTTTGTAACATTAAAAATGTCTTTTTATTGTCAATTTGATTAATTTTATGTGTTCTAGCTAAAAGGAATTTGAGGAATTGCCATTAAAGAAATACAAAAAAACATTGAAAATATTTATAAAATATTACTAAAATATATTATTATAGAAATATTAAATATATAATTTTAATTATTTGTAATTAAAAATGTTTTTACAATTTCACAACATTACTATTTTACTGTATTCAAGATAAAATAAATGCAGCCTTACTGAGCATAAGAGACTTCTTTCTACATATAAAATTGAAACATATATAATTTATTTTTTTTTTTTTACATTTCCAGCATATATCATATTGTTCATTATCAATCATTATGAATAAATGAATTTAAAACTTGATTTTACTTTTTAGGATTTGAAACATATAATGCTAATAATAAAAGTTTTAAAGAGGTTTGCCAACTACGATAACAATAATGTTTTTTTTCCCCTGATATCAAGCCTAACAAAGAGCACTGCAGTCTTGATATCAATTTAGGTCAGAGTTACAACTATGTCTGCCCTCTGACCAACTAACATACTTTTTAAAGTGTTGCTGCCAGTTTTAGTTCCTCCTTTTCTTGTGTCTTCTTCTTCTTCTTCTTCTTCCTCCTCCATAACCCCCTCATCATCATCGTCATAATTATCACCATCATCGTCGTCATCATCATCACCATCATCATCATCTTCTCTTCTATCCCATTCTTCCTCAGAAGTCTCTCTGGATGTTTTCTTCTTTTTCTTGTGGTGGGTTAATTGTCGATATATACAAGCCCCTGTGGACTGGAACCTTGGGTCAAGCGAGAGCGGCAGATGTGCTGAAGACTTCTCTGTATCTTTGTGTGCACTGCGTAGATCCATTGCGTAAATGTTTCTCTGTGAGAAAGAGCGATATGTGGACAGACATCGGATTAGAATTTACAAGCCTAAAAAATATATATTTTTAGTTAATTTAAATGAAACTTAAATAAAACAAAATTCCATTTTTGCATTTAGTTTAACTAGACTACAACTGTGCTAAAATTAAAACTGAAATGATAATTAAATATAATATTTATAAAATAATAAAAAAAATAGCAAAAGTGCATTTTTGACAAAATTACCAAAAACTTAACTAAAATGAAAATTAAGATAAATTTAACATAAATAAATAAAGTTTAATTCAAAACATTCATGAATACTATAATAGTATATAAATAAAACTAAAATAAGTGGATGGACAAGATTCGAATGTCACACTAATTAAGATGCTGAAGTGGTCATTACCTGCATGAAGAGTCTTTTCGGTTTGGGGCCTCTTTTACGCCACTTCACTGACCTTTCCTTCTGTTCTCTGTTTAAAATAATCAGAAAATGAGGTGTGGATGATTTCATGTACTAGTGACTGAAAGTGAAAGAAAGAACAGGGAAGTTTCATTTTTATAACTGCTCACTTTTCCTCATATGCTAAAACCAGTCGAGGGTCTAGAATGTGCTCCTCTGGCTCCCATGTGCTGTACCTTTATAGTCATTAAAACACAACACACATATTCATCGACATGCCTTGCACACGAATAAACAACATATCATAGCTGCTAACAGTAACAACTGCAAAACTGCAAAATGTAGAGATTAAATTAATTCTCTATAATAATAATACTTACTTGGGAGGCCACCCCTTCCACTTCAATAAATATTCGACATGACCCTTAAATATCATAACAAAAAGAAAAAGAAATATATAAACCAATACTGCCGTTATATTTTAAGTTCGATAACAATTTTTTTTTTTTCTGAATGTTTTGTTTTTATCTTGTACGTGTGCGATGACGTAATGACAAGGCTTCGTAATAAAGAATTAAGGAGGGACGACCGCTAAACTAACAGCTCCTTCTTTTTATTTCAATCCTGACGTTTCATGTGTGGCCAAAAGTAACGGTAATTTAACGAGCGTTATTTTAAGCTAACAGCGTGTTAGAATTTGACTTAAAAGTAACTAGGCGCCACGTCCGCTCGCAGCGGTACACATCAAATGCCGTTTTAAGATTAAAAACCAAGCTCGGCTGCTGGGTGTTAATGGCCAAACTTTACGTTAGTTATTAGCTCCCACTGGGAAATAAAACTGCGTAGTCTCCATGACTACGAACAGGATCGCCACCCTATTCCAAAAGCGTGCTGTGCGGCATGCGTCATCATCGAAGTTATTAGACAACAAACACACTTCCACGCTGTTGTTGTAAGGGGGGGGGGGGACGTGTCTGTCCTCGCCCCTCTAACATGTTGTGGGTGTGCAGCGGGTTGCACAGACTGAACTGTCAGTAAACACGCAGCATGCCACTTACCTTTCTAACTCTTTTCTTTATGATTGATTCCACAGCGAACACTTGCTCACCGATTGCCGACAGTTCCATCAGTTAAGTTGTCCGCCTGAAAATAATAGCTGTCAATGTGTCTTTGTGTTTTTCCTTCTGGTCGTTAAAGTAACTGTGAATTGCAAATCCCTTGCACTGTTATAATGGCTGCACGCGTTCCCGCTCTTCCGCTGCCTTGTTGACAATTCAGTATTTTATGCTTTGCACTGCTCCATTTCCTTGTACTAGATGAGTACAGTGACTTTTTAAATCTGCGACACATCTGCAGCGCGCAGCGCGCCCCCGTGCGTTACACAGAGGACTGACTTGCGCCACTGTTGGTCGGATTATCAACTAGCAGCTACCACATTAGTTTTGTTTTTAATCAGGATTTGTGTGGTTTATGTTGCTTGCCTTTCAGATTTTACTTTTGCTATTCAAAATGTTACATAAAGGAATAAATAAATAAATTTTCGCAGCTGCAGCATCATAACGGTAGCCTGTCTATGAGCAATATACCTCAAATCTCTCACACAAACGCACACTTGTTTCTGAAAGTAGTATTTTATAACCGCGACGGCTGGATTTTTAACTAAAAATAACTAAAAACCGTATAGTGTGAAATAGGAACACATTATCAAATAACTATTTTTTTATGTGTCATTTATTTCTGTGATGACGAGGCTTTTCCGCAGCCATTGCTTGATTCTACAGCCGTCACATGCTCCTTTAGCAATCATTTTAATACGATATGAAATCGGTTGTGCTGCTTGATATTTTTGTGATTAACTTAACCATTAAAAGTGTTTTAAGATTAAACCAATCGGCTTAACGCCGTCTACAGCGAGCCAATGGCCGCGGCTCCGCCGAAGCTCGTCT
>JAUMHQ010000069.1:7704903-7720765 GCA_032361165.1 Enteromius paludinosus
TTTAATTGGTAATTGTGATGAGACCATTTTAATATTGTTTTTAATATTGAGTATACCTGGTGTCAATTTAATAAATGAGTATCTTTTTTTGTAAGTCACGTCTCTGTCTTTGATCAAATACGAACCAGCAGGGTCCTTCATACTGTTGTAACTTTTGTGTTAAATCAACACGTGTTTCTTTTTTTGTTCCTGGGCAATAACCTAGGTGGCGTAGTCGGGTTTATTCTTAACATCATCTAGCCAAGGGTTACATACAGTTTACAAGTATTTTTACTTTAAAGTCATCAAGATGCTTTGCATTTTCAAAAAAAGGGCAGAGTAGGAGATATAGATTGAAAAAGTAAAGAAAGTGAGAATTAGTTTGAGACGACCAAAGAGATCCGTGAGATGCCTTATTCATCTTGCCCTGCTTCCTCTCTTCAGAACTCAGGTTATGTTTGTCACATCTTAACCCTGTGTAGTGAGCTGATCAAAGACACAAGTCCCCTCAGAGCCCATCATAACTGCACTGTATGTGAAGAATGGAAGAGAACTGCAGAAAAACTGCAGTAACCTTGAAAAAAATTTAATAAATGGTTTAATCATTGATATTTTTGGCATTAGAGAGTTTGGACATTTTCTGTTTCTGGGAAGAAAATCTGTTTAGTTCATACAACACTGCAGAGGAATGGATAGAAGACATGGTGAATACTGATGTGATGCTGGACAGGCGGTGGGGGGCACTTCAAGAGGACTTTGGCATCAAAACATGTCAAATAAAAATTCATGTTCCATGTCTTTTTGATGCTCACATGGAATCCATGAAGAAGATGCACACCAGGGCCGACCATGCAGTTCTAGTGCCCTCCAGGGTGGTGCAGATGGCAGAGATGCCCACCTGAACCGACCAGACCTCCAGGGCCGACCAGACAGTTCGAGTGCCCTCCAGGGCCGAGCAGATGACTGTAATTCCCTCCGGGGCCAACCCGACCACGACCAGGGCCGACCAGACAGTTCGAGTGCCCTCCAGGGCGGAGCAGACGACTGTAATTCCCTCCGGGGCCAACCCGACCACGACCAGGGCTGACCAGACAGTTCGAGTGCCCTCCAGGGTGGAGCAGACGACTGTAATACCCTCCGGGGCCGACCAGACCATGACCATGCCCTCCAGGGCCGACCAGACAGTTCGATTGCCCTCCAGGGTGGACCAAAAGACTGTAATACCCTCCGGTGCCAATCAGCGACGACGCACTCCTGGACCGAACAATCAGTGAAGAGGCTCTCCTGAGTGGCGCTGACGATTGAGATGCCCTCCAGGACTGACCAGACAGTTCAGTTGCCTTCCAGGGCGGAGCGGGCGGCGGGGACGCCCACCTGGGCTAAACAGACAGTGAGGCCATCTTCCAGGGTGGAGAGGATGGCGGCAGAGCCCTCCTGGTTCGGCCAGATAATGAAAACGCCCTCCAAGACCGAACAACCTAAGCTAGCGCCCTTCTAGGCTGACTAGACAGTGATTTGGCCCTCTTGTACCCTCCGGACCGTGACCCAGAGGTCTCCACGGGTTGAGCAGCCACAAATGAGGCCCCTGGAGGTTCTACGGCTGAAACCGACACCTCCAGGGGTAGTGCAGCCATAAGTGAACCCGATGGATTCTCTGAGCCGCAAACAGGCTCCGGAGGTTCTGGCCATGGGACTTCACTGTCATCATGGGACTTGGGTGAGACGTTAGCCTCAGCAGGCTCTGGAAGACTAGGGGACAATGTATTAGGATTACTGACCGATTCTGGCGGATCCGGCCACAATGGATCCGGATCACAGACTGGGTCTGGCGGATCCGGGCACACGAAACCCAAAACGCAGACCGACATCACTGGACACAGCTCCTCGTACCATTTAACGGGGTTATGACCCGTTCCGTGCAGGCTAGGAACCGCAAGGACCTTCTGCAGCTCGTCAGGCTGCGTAACCGGGGCCGACTGGACAATACACGACTCCTCGTACCGTGCTACGGGGTTGAGACCCGTTACGTGCGGGCTTGGAACCGCGAGGATCTTCAGCAGCTTGTCAGGCTGCGCAACCGGGACCGATTTGACACCGCACAGCCCCTCTTGCTGTGACGTGATGTCAGAATCCGTCACTAGCGTTTCAGGGATCGCTGGAATGGGTGACAGCTCCTCAAGCTGTAAGACCTGAACCGACTGGGCAGAAATAAATCCAAATGACAAAATAGACAGGAAACAAAAACACGAATGAAATACAGGAACCAGGTAGACGATGTAATGAACCGTGACAATAACAAACACAGAGGGGCTTTTATGCTAGAGGAAATCCGGGTGCAAACAAGGTCGGTGGAGAATACAGTTTCAACATAAAAGTCTGACAGTGGCAAACAGAGAAAAACACAAAAAGAAGTCCTAGCGCTGGAGTGCCATAAACAGTCTCTAGACTGGGCAGAAAACAGCACTCCTGGCTGTATAACTGGGACCGACTGAGCTTTCCTCATAGTGCACTTGGTCAAGCACATAGAAATCCAAACCACACATAAACCAGTCCTTGACAAAGTTTTCCTCTGCTTTAACGCAGTGACTGATGGAGATAAAATAAAAACAGGTTTACCAAATAAGCCAGGTTTATTTCAGTTAGTCTGACTTACAGTCATTTGATTTGGTTTAAAATAAGCCAGACTAATTAATGCTAGAGGAAATCCGGGTGCAAACAAGGTGGGTGGAGGATACAGTTTCAACATAAAAGTCCGACAGTGGCAAACAGAGAAAAACACAAAAAGAAGTCCTAGCGCTGGAGTGCCATAAACAGTCTCTAGCTGGCAGCTCCAGCTGGACGTGACAGTAATATCGAACTGGAAATTAGGTGCTGGTTTCACCGGTCAGAGGAGAACTGGCCCCAACTAAGTCTGGTTTCTCCCAAGGTTTTTTTTCCCTCCATTCTCTAATGGATGGGGTTTTGGTTCCTTGCTGCTGTCGCCTCTGGCTTGCTTAGTTGGGGACACCTGATTTCTAGTGATTATCGTCGTCCTGACTGCAGAGACCGTCTCTGCATTTAATAAATAAATAGTTTAATTCTCGTCATTATACATTACCATCACTCTATTCTCCTACTTCATAATGTTCAGTGCTTTGTTACAATAGCACTCTATTAATAAAAGTGATTGATTGACATTTATAAACTGCAATACTGTTAAATTCTTTTTTTGTATTTCATTTTATTATGCTGTTTTGATGCTCATGAAACACTTCTTAATAATATGTGTTGTTTATAAGGTGTATTATTTAATATTTTTGTGGAAACCATAATACATTTTTGGGAAGTCTTTAATGCCTTTACTGTCACTTTAAAATGATAGTTTTAACCTTAATAGTTCTCTTGCAGAAAAGAGCATTGACTTTCATAAAAAGATAAAACAAAATACTGACCCCACACTTCTGAATAGTAGTATCTTGTATATGATAAACAGTCTTTAGGATGTGAAAAAATATTTATTTTTACCTTTGGTGCTGTGTTGTGTCAACTTGCTCCTCCTGTATCTTGTATAGTCATTATTCATTATCTATAACAATCCGTGATCTAATTTCTTCAGTGTCTCCTCCCCTTTCACATTATAACCAGCAGCTGGGTGGAAAATATGCCCCCCACCTCAATCCCTCTCTCTTCTCTCTCTCTCTCTTTCTCTGATATGCTGAGAACAGAAGGGAGGAGTTTTAATTTGAATCCTGAACTGTTACCCTTCACAAGGCTCAGAGACAGCAGTCTGAATGGATCGCTGTGGATTAAAACACCTGTCTATGGGTTCTCTCGCTCCTCAGGAAAGGATTTTTAAGGGCAATTTACTGTGACTGGTTGTTTACAGAAGTTTTACTACTGGTGTGCACCAAGAACAAGTGCTGATTAGCGATCAGAAACAAAAAATGAGATGCATATCTGGAAAGGACCAGATCAAGACAGAAAATGTCCAAGTATTAATTTTTTTCTCTCAAAGTACAAAGGTATGTTGTTATAATTGAAAAATAATTTTAATTGTTATTTTTTTCTTAAATCAAATAGTGCTTCTACAGTATCATATTTAGTTAAAATGTATTTCTTATTAATTGGAAAAAAAAATGCATATTTAATATTTATTATAAAAAGAAATCATTGTTTTAAAATAGATTTGTTTTATTAAATCCATGAATTAATCTTTTAACCATTTTTTGACCATAGCTGTAACTGTGTAATTTGTGTAATTCTGTACTTTCCTTCTTTTAATATTTATGCAAGATATCTCTCTCAAAGTGAGGTAAATCAGCAGTGTGTCGGGTGAAGCATGGCTGGAAACAGTTTTTTACTACATCTTCTGCTCACTGCCATTGTGGGATGGGCTGCTAAAGCACAGGATGAGACTTCTACTGATATAGACATACAAACAACCAATCAGACTATAGATCCTCTATTGATTTCTGTGACATCAGAGGGACCTCCAACTTTGACCACACCAGCAGAGGTGGAGGAGGACACTGTGCCATCCACTGGCACCCGCTGCCGGGGTTACTATGATGTCATGGGCCAGTGGGACCCTCCCTTTTATTGTAACGCAGGTATCTTCTTATACTGCTGCGGCACCTGTTTCTACCGGTTCTGCTGTCAGTTCCGTCAGCAGCGACTGGATCAGACTTCCTGCTCCAACTATGATACTCCAATTTGGGCCAACACTGGAAAACCAGTGGCCACCAACACTGAGGTGCAGCCAGACCATGAGCGGGATCGGACTCACATGATTGTGTACATCATCTGCGGTGTGGTGGCCATCATGGTCCTGGTGGGAATCTTCACTAAACTGGGGCTGGAGAAGAGTCGTGGAGGCCAGAATGACTTCAGTAACTCCAGGTGAGTAGAAATGAACATTACAAAAATCGTAACAATCGTAATTGTAACGTATTACTTTTAAAAGTAACATTCTCCAACATAACTCTCCCTTTACTTGACCACCATCTTGAATATTTTCACAGTTCATTCTAGGACTCCTTTGTGAAAATCCCTTGTAATTTTAACATAATTAAAAAACAAGAACTTATTGCAACAATTAATATTCTTGTAGCTTCATATAAAATTAAAAGTCACATGGACTATTTTAACAATGTACTTACTAGTTGTCTGGGCATTGAATGTGGTACTTCCATTGCTGTCTTGTATGGAGGGTCAAAAAGCTCTCAGATTTCATCAAAAATATTTTAATTTGTGTTCAAAGATGAACAATGGTCTTACGGGTTTTTGGAGGAATTTCCCTTTAAATTTTGGGTCAAAAGTGCCTTCAAGCACCATAAGTTTTTTTTTTTTTCGGAAAAGACTTTACACCAGGAGCAAACCAGAAGATTCAATGTGTTTTTATGTTAAAAGTGCTGATAGAGTGTGTTGGCTGTTTTGGTCAAGAATATTTTTTAACCAGCCTCAACATCTAAGAACAAGTAACAGCATCCAGCCAAAACTAAAGCCATTTATATGTATGCTGCTCCTCTGGCGGTCTAATATCCTGTTCCCTTCATCCTTTCAGAGCAGCTCATCTTCGCTTTATTCTTACTGACCACCGGTACAGCCTGCATTCAGGGTTGTTATGCACGAACTGCACATGCGCCACACGTTTTATTTGCGAGGCCTGCCCGCAGCATGCATGCGCCGATGCTCAGAGTAGTTAAAGGAATTGTATCATGACAAGATGAATAAAATAAACATTTTTGGACATCTTTATTTTCTCTGCGACACTTTATTTTCCTACTGTGTTGGCAGCAAAATGTTAAACGAATTTTGCAAGACACAAAATTTGTTAAAATTTTGCTGTCAAGTAATTCAAGACTCTTGACAAAACGATTAAAAAAAAAAATGGATAAAAATTTCTGCAGGCTACACATTTATTTGTTTCTCTTTCTTTTAGTAGCAGAGGTTTGAATTTGAGGTTCTGGAAATGTATTTTAAACAGACAGCGGGTGAACAAAGAGGGGAAATATAGCGGGTGTGGGATATAACCCCACAGGAGCTGGCGGGAGCCGGACTAAAAACATGTTAATAAGAGTGATATCGAAAGTTTAAAAAATCCTTGGGGGGGCTGTGCCGGGGCTAAGCAAGTTTCTGATGGGGCTATAGCCCCGTCAAGCCCGCCTTAGTGTCACGATTGAGACTAAGGGAAACGTGCGGATCCATACGCAAACGTTTATTGGAGACACACACACAGAGTAAAGTCATCAGCAGACTGGCATCTCCAGCTGAACATGACACTTAGCGCCGCCACTGGTTGAATTTTAATTTTAATATTCATGACACCGTTACATTAAAAAGCTAACCCCATCCAACCTGAATATTTCTGTCTTACGTCTCAGTTCCCAGTTCTCCTTCTCCGTTTCTTTCTCTCCAAACGTCAAATCAAACCTTTCTTCTCATCATTCTAAATATTCAAAATCCCTTTATGAATATCAAATTACCTGTCAAGAGCAATATAACAAAATACAGAGGCTTTATAATTCTCTCAGCGTTTTGCCGTAACCCCATTTTAGACAAGAAATGACCCAATCATGCAAACAGCCCTATCTAGATGAACACATTTGGAGGACAAAATTACTCAACCGAAGATTAGCACTTTTCCAAGGTTAACACCTCTCCAAAAGCATTTCCACACGCTGAACACTGCACACCAGATTAACTCTTCTTACAAGATTAAGAGTTCTGCTAAGATTAACACTCTGCTTTAAGATTAAACCAACTTCTCTACAGATTAACTCTTTTTGAGGCTACTGCTAGACTTCGGAGCTCTAGAGAACTCATTTATACACTTCCATTCACACCATTAGAAAGGACAGAAAACATTTTGCCCAAATGTCAAATGGATGTTGAATTAGGCTCCTAAATAATTTTCCACTCACATTTCCAGCCATGTCTTAATATTGACCAATGTATCATATTCCTCAAAACTCTCAGACCACAGTCATCTGTCAGGCTTAACTTATACACTCCATCTATACATGTTTTGTCATGTAAGCACAGGAATGGGCTATATTTATTTAAATGTGTGCCATTGCTGAACAATAAAGGACATAAAACAGGGGCGAGAGAATATAGACAACACACAGAATGTGAGTCATGATTATGTGAGACATAATTCACTGTGGATTCCAGCAGTGATAATCGAAATCTATGATTCAGATCACATCTTAAACAGCAGGCTGAGGCCAAAGGCAAGATTCTATGCCATATACAATATCCCATCTACAGATAAAGAACATAATTCTCATGCTGGGCAGGGGACTCCAACATATGAGTGTCCTGGGGGGCAGAAACCTTTGAGATATCAGATTTATATAATGTGAGACCTTCTGGATCTGGCACAGATTTGTTTTAAGCCAACTGGATTTTGAATGCGACTCGCTTCCGAATATTGTTATACTGATAATTAGGTTGCACAATTACTATATAAAAGTGTGTAAAATACTGTGGAAGAAACAATATTTCCATATTACAATCAAGTTACACTTTCTGCTTAATTCTTACTCTTCTTTCAATTCAAATGAGCAGTTATCAAAAAGTTAAAACCCGACTGTCTATTCCCATTGATTACAGGCTGTCACATACAGTTGCATTTTTAATTGAACCTGGGAAAATTTGAGGAAAAAAAGCTCAAAATGTGTAAAAACATAGATTTGCATATTGTCCTGTAGAGTTTTTTCTGTCCACTGTCATCTCTACTGCTTTTAAAACGAGATCTGAACAAATGAATCTGAATTTAATTTATAATAATTTAATTAAAATTCAAAAACAAGTTTATATTGTAATAGTAGGCAAAAGAAATATACATGGGATGAAATGCAATTTTTTTTTCTGATAGTTAAATAGTTTTTGGTTGTAGCACAATGACAAATAAATGCTAATAATTACGTTTTTGTTTTTTTTATGTTTTTTTAACAATTTGTTACTGTAACATCAATCTGTTATATCTGTCTTTTATACATAGTTTAAATGGGCCTGTATACATAAAAAAAATATTTGTCTAAATCATATCTCATGTTTGGGTGTCTTTGGCATTAAACAGGTTGAAAACCCCTGGCACTGTCTTTGAGGTCACTCTACTCAATACATCAGAACAAAAAAGATGAAATGCATTCAAGGCTATAAAACAAAGGAAATTCACTGATAGGACTCTGGATGTACAGTTCTGTGCAAAAGTCTTAGGCCACTAGTATTTTCAGCAACAAAAAATGGTTTTAAGTCGTTTTTTCTGTGCTCCACACAGAGATCTGATCTGATCATCATCCAGTCTGTCTGGAATGGCATGAAGAAACAGAACAAACTGAGATAGACTAAATCCAGAAGAACTGTGGCAACGTCTCCAAGATGAAGAAAAAAACCTACCTGTGAAGCTACAGTACTGTTCAAAGTTTTAGACACTCATGTAAAAATGCTGTAAAATGACGATGCTTTCAAAAATAATGCCATAAATAGATTTCATTTATCAATTAACTTCTAGGAACTAAATCATATAAATATTTGGTATTACAGCTTTTGGTAAAACACCTTTTTCAGGTAGCTTTCCAGGTTAGTTTTTTGAAGCATCTTGGAGACATTGCCACAGTTCTTCTGAATTGAGTCTGTCTCAGTTTGTTCTGTTACTTTATGTCATTCCAGACAGACTGGATGATGATCAGATCTCTGTGTGGAGCACTGGCTGTTGTCAGACTCCTTGTGCAGACAATAATCTCACTGCATTATTTCAATTAATGACAAAAATAATGTTTGGAAATGTAAAATGGTAAAAATACTAGTGGCCTAAGACTTTTGCACAGTACTGTATATGAAGCTCTTCATATTTCCAAAAGGCATTAATTGGAAGTGAGTCTCTGATACACATAAATTCAGGTATACTTTTGAAAAGAAAGATAGACTAAGGAAGGACTATGAAATTAAGCTTACTAATTCTCCTTAAGCCCCTCTCCCCTCATACTCCTGAGCTTGTTTGTCAGATTTTAACCTGTGTCTTTCCTGTGGCTCCAAACTGTCTGAACTCATTTGACATGAATGAGATGTGGCCGCTCATGGCTGTGCGCTGTGTGTTTGTGTGTTAATGTGTATGTACAAGTGTGTCTTAGTGTCTCTCAGATTCTGCAGACGTCTCTCCCGCATGGTTGAGTCTTAGTGGGTGTGCACTGACATTTGCGTCCTGCTGGCCCCCCGCCCGTCTCTCATCTCCATCGTGACTTCAAGGCCCTCCTGTTCCTGTAAGGTTAACGTGAGGGTCTGTGTTCTCTGACATAACTACTCATTACCTCTCTCTTTGGGCTTTTCTCTAGCCGTGTATTTGCCCTCTGGGTGAGAAGGATTTTTGCAGGCTGCTGTACTTGACATGATGATCTAATACAAAACTTTTACTATATATATATAAAATTTCTTTTATTGTATTATGTTATTTAATACTACTAAAACTATAAATTGTATAAGTCTAATATTATATATACATATATACACAATTAATGAATACATTTTTACTGTAGTATTATTTTTTTTATACTATTATTACGATATTAGCATTTATAAAAAAATATTTTTAGTTTAATTCTAAATATTTATTATGTGCTTACTTAACTTATTTCCATTTTAGTTTTAGTCATTTTATTTTTTTACTTATTTTCTGTCAAGCGCATGTTTCTCATTACATTTTTTCAATTAAATTAATTTAACTTATTTTCAATTAAATAAAAATAGATTTATTTTTATAAACGACAACATGATTAACACACACACACACTATATTATGAACAATGTTTAACCATGCCCCAATAATTGCTTTAAATAGAATGCAAAATAGTAATAATGATTTTATTTTTCTTTTGCTGCAAATCTAAAATAGACCTACTTCTGCTGTAAGTATAATAGGAATAGTGTGCAAATTATATGAATCTGTGCACATTAAGTACATGACATGAGAGCTTATTAGGATGGCACAATGTGAATTTGACTAATTGGTCATCTGCGGGTTACACATTAGAAGAGTAATTCAGTTCTACATTGCATTAAGCGAGGCGAAGCTGTTCCTCCTGCGAGATAATTCGATACGGCACCCTCCGAATAATTGCTGATAAAATCGCTCAGCACAGATTCAAAGATCCGAATCCTGTTCCACGCGAAATGCAACCGCACAGAGCAAATGTGACAGGGTCGCATGTACAAGCTTTCATTGGGATGACTGTGCTACAACCGGTTATATTACGCAATAAATTAGGCAGTAATGATAATTAAAATTAAATGAGACAATCATACTAATTATACCTTTGAGTCAAACATAGCTCTGTGTAGCTGTCAGGTGAACCTCATTATGCATCCTTTATTTTATTGATATCTACAGTGTGCATGCAAATAACAAATCTGAATTCTCACACACTGTGTAGCAGGATACCTTTGAGTACAAAAATAAACATTTTACAAATATTATTTGATTATCCCCAATATCTGCCCTTCAAATAGACTATTAAGGTCACCTGTACCAAAACACATTCTCTTGCGTCTATATAAGCTACTTTGCTTTTTAATTAATAAAAAGCACCATAAGCATCATAAAGCTGCAATAGGAAAAGGAGGATGATTTAGTGATGAAGAAACTACTGTGATTGAATAATCGTGTCAGATAGCATTGCCTCTGACCCATCACGGCTGGCTGCCAGGGCACTGTATATCTGAACCCCTTAGGAAGGACTATCCCAGGTTGCCCTTGTTTTCATTTCTCACTGTCTCCCAGACTCTAGTCTGTATTTTCTGTTGTTGGTGAAAGTAATGTGTGACACTCTGCACAAATCATACTCAGCGGGAGTCAGGATCGAGTCTGTATGAACTGAGTCAAAGGGTGAAAGCACAGCAGGACATCTAGCAAAGCTGGAATCAATGACTTCATCCGTCTGAGCATAAGCATGGCGCATCCTCAAAGTCACCCTCAATTACGAGGACAATCATGTCAACATGACTGGAAACAACCATCTAGATTATAAGTTGTTATCCCTATGATAGACGAAAGCGCTATAGGCGAACACACATAGCTGGACTTGAAATAAAAGCAACTTCGCTTGATTGAAAAATATTTATATATATATATATATATATATATATATGATTAAAAGCCAAAATCTATCAAGTCTCTTCAAAGTGTGTCAGGTAGGCCAAGTAGGCTATTTCTATATGTGTACAATAAACAAATAGTTACAGCACCTATTTTTGCTTTCTATTTTTTATTTAAACAATACACCGTTTAACACTGAAACAGTGTTTTGGATCACCATTGACTTCCATAGTATTTTTTTCCCATGGAAGTCAATGGTGACCAAAACAGTCTGGTTACAAACTTTTTTCAATACATCTTCCTTTGTGTTCAGCAGAACAAAGAAATTCATACAGGTTTGGAACTACTTGAGGGTGAGTAAATGATGACAGAATTGTCATTTTTGGGTGTTATTCTGTATCTGAGTCTACTCGGTCTTGCCAAAAAATACCAAAAATTTATCAGGCACCCATATCATGGACATATTGGGAGAGGCGGACAGCTGTTCAGGATCGTCCAGCCCAATGGCCAATAGGTGTGAGCTCCCCAGAGAGATCTAGAACAAACAGATGATGTTTATCCTTTAGTTTGAGTTGAGTTTTACTTTCCTCAAGAGAATTACAAAAGCCCTACGATGGGACCCAAACGGAAATGGCACAGTAGTGGCTGCTTCCATCCAATTTTATAGCTATCCGTTCCTCTGCTCCACTGCAGATGCCTTTTCTGTCCTCTCGGAAAACCTCATCACCGGGGTGAATATATTCTCATGCCTTTCTGATGTGTTGTTTTTCTTAGGCCACGGTGGCCTACTGCCATTGGCATCGGCCGGCCAAGGGCCAGTGCGCTTGTGCTCCACAATCACATTAGATCTCATCACAGTCCCTTGTTGGTTAAAGGGTGTTGGACAGAATTAGAGGCCTCACCAGGGATACAAGCGGAGGCCGTAGGAAATAGTGCAATAATGGAGTGTCAAGGATTTGAAGAACACAGCACCCAGGAGGACCCAGGGATGCAGAAACGGGTTTTTGAACTCCAGGACAAGAGTAAGCAGCACACGCCTTGAAAACAGGCAGTCCTGTGGATGCCAATTTATTTCTTTATGTGACCAGTGTAATGGATATAAAGCACATCTAGTGTATACTCAGAGAACATATTGAATATGAATTAACTGACATCTGCTACACAGTCTGTTGACTGCCAGCTGAACCTAAATGACTGTATTGATAAAATATGACAGTATGTTGATTGTCACACTCAGGGCTCAATATAATTATGACATACATATCCATACAAATCCAATACACTGCTCTGATGAAGTGCTTTATAACAGTATGTCAGCAACCTGAGATCAAATCCAGTTAGTGTCCTTTTCTGATCTAATCTTTTATACGGAATTAGAACATCAAACATACTTCAGATATTTCTCAATATCAATTTCTCTATCAATATGTTTGTCAGACTGAGTGACACATATGGCATAAATTTGAACCCAGCCTGGATCATGTCCTTATCTTCTCCTCCCATTTTTCTCCTCTGATATACTGTTATACTACACTGTCTTATGAGAAGAAACAATGGTTTCACTTTATTTAGATGGTCCCTTTAACACTCTGTTGACTACAAAAAATGTTGCACCTACATATCTACTAACTCTCATTAGACTGTTAGTACAATATTAGTAGACCGGGTAAAGCTGGGTACACCCCACAAGATAATCGGGCTGATTTTGGGCCGATTCCTCCCCTTCTGACAATCCTTGGCAATGCCTTGATTATTTTGGCGTTCATAAAGATTACCTTATCAGATTTTCCTTTGGTGTGATGCGTGTTAAAAGTGGCTGACTCTGCTCGGAAGAACATCAGAGGTGCCCCGATCGCGAATCGTAAATTTTCAACATGATGAATATTTACGATCAAAAATCCTGATGTGTAGGGGCGGGGACTGAGGGCACGACACACTATAGAAGCAAAGCTGTTAAATCTTGGATTTTTCCCCCCTCATATCTGTGATCTCTCTCACTTTGAAGATTTTAAAAATCTTTTTTTAAGAAGTTAACATATACTAGCAAACGTATACTCAGTAGCATGTCTGTTGTGACTCCATCATAGTAAAGAGTTAGCAGATATTAATCAAAGTCTCTGGATACTCTTAATGAGAGTTTGTTGACAAATAGGTGCAAAGTTACTTATGATCAACAGAATACTCAAAAGGCAGCATCAAAATAAAGTGTTACTGAAATAATACAATTGCAATAAAATACATTATGATCACATATATGCAGATTTGGTAAGTATTAGGCACTCTCAAACTTCTGCAATAATTCAAATGTCTGAATTATGTACTTATAAATTTACCACTTTACCATTTATTTGAGAACTTCAATTCAATCATAACGCAGAATTTGTCAGATAAACAAACCAGACAGGAGAGTAGATTAACGTCGGTCAATGTAACCTTGTGAAATGTTGTGTACTGACGTCTTTCCGCGACTGAAACTGTACACCTTCCGATGTTCATTAAAGTTTAATTCATATTATAACTAGTAAAGAGGAAGAGATGATTGCTTTATGTGCTGCTTGAACTGAGGCACTACAGCTATCTTTTTATGACTAGTGTGCCAGCATGTTTCAGTTTACTCTTTGCTCCACGATGTATTTTACACTGAGTGAGAGCGTCATGGCTTGTCGGACATAGCAGTAATGAAGGATCATACATTAAGAAGCATTCATTTGGAGTGACATCCTTATTGGATAAAATGGTCAGGTAAATGATTACCCTTGTCTCCTCACAGGACTCTGCAGGAGTTGCTGAAGCAGCCAGGTAGAGACGTGAGTCCTGTGGATGGACCTCTGAGCACCACAACATCTATCGGAGCAAACGGTATCTCTGCCAGGATGCTTCGCAGCCGCAGCGGTGAGATCACTTACTGAGCTGTTTCCCCCACATACAAACAAACAAACAAATAAAAAGAAAAATACAAATCGCCATAGATTCCACATTTATGGTTGCATCCCCTGTACATGACAAGCTTCCCAAAGGGCTCACTTCCCAAGAGTATTGCAAGACAACATGCACTGTGAATCACTGGCTCACAGCTGCGCACTTCTCTCTTATTAATAGCAAAAAACAACTAAATAGACAAATACAGTTTCTAAAAAAAATCGACATTTTGGTCATCATTCACCAAACCTGTTGTTTTTCCTGCAGAAAATAAGATATTGGACAACATTAAATAAGACACATCTTTTTCTACACCTCCTCGTTTATCTTTGGTTTTCTCCCCCATAATTTTCATTTCTCCTCAACAGCCAGAGGAAAATACATCTGTAACCTCCTTTTCTTACTCATCTATGAATGCAAGCGAGGTCGTCTCATCTGTGATTCCACTCGCTGGATTTACACAGGCGTGAGATGCTGCGGGCTTCAGACCGACAGTTGATGTGGGGTTTATGCTGATAACCAGCGTCTGTGCCAGGCTTAAGCGGCACACTTTCCTCTCCTCTTTATGAGAAGGATTTAAGTTTCGCTCCACAGTGCTTAGAGGCTTTAGCAATGTGACTGTACACATCTCTCTGCGTCCCCAGTAACGGTGCGAAGATTATAACGCTTGTGCAGTTCTAGGTCTTGCACTGGGAAGGTGGCGTTTAATGCCAGGGTTCAAAAGACATGTCTTCACATTGGCTTTTATCTGTGCAAGGTTAAATTGGGAATTTTAAACCACCAGACTGCCTGGAAGTGTGATGAGCACTAGATGGTTAAAGGGTCTGAGGCTGTGTGATCACAAGAAGCACCAATAGCAGTATGTTGTAAATCAAGTTGAAGTTGCATTTAAAGTGCCCCTATTATGCCATTTTAAAGGTTGCTAATATTGCTTTATGAGTCTCTTAAAACAGGTTTATGTGTATGCAAGGTCAAAAAACACTTTAGTTTTCTCCTAAAATAGATTTAATTTTAAAACATTTCTAAATGATTCGTAAACGACTCATGTGAAGCAGTTCGAAGAATCAGTCTGTCTAAACCCCTCCTTTCCGTGAGCCCTCACTGCTGTGATTGGTCAGATGGCGCAGTCCTTCATGATTGGTCTACCGTTATAGCGTGTGTCAGAAACTAAACGTCCATTGCCATAACTGAATGAGAGTGCAGGACACAGCGTCTTCTTGACATGATGTAATCCAAGTGGAAATTGTACTGTTTGTGGGCGGGGCAAGTTGTTTGCGACATAGAACACGGGCGGACATTATGCAAATGTGTTACTTAGTGACGTGTGGCCGTAATAGAAAAAGATTCGAATTGCTGACTACTTGTTTAGGTGAATGTGAGCTGATAGACAATAACTTTATTTATCGTGTTCTGTCAGCTTCGCAACTTTGTAGATAGTTTATGTTCACATACAGCTGCATGACACACTGTATGAAAGATATCATTTGAAAAGGCATAATAGGGGCACTTTAACAACAAGGTCAACAACATAATCTTTGATTTCACTCAATATGAAATCAGAATCAACCTCATTAACTATTTAATTACAATTTCTGGCCTTGTTGTGAACAATTCATAAGTAGAAAAAAGTGGCTTTCCCACATAATTTTTAACCAAAATATAAAAAAAGAAAAAAATCACTAATTTATTCACCCTCATGTTGTTACAAATGACTATGAATTTTCTCTTCCGTGGAAGGAAAAAGAAGATATTTAGAGAAAAGTCATCACTGGTCTCTACTCCCTGAGCACAGAATGTTGATGTTAACTTCAGTTAATACACACATTGGTCACACATATTACATACTCTATATACAACTGTATATTTTGATTGACGGCCTGAAATGGG
>JAUMHQ010000069.1:7787638-7806206 GCA_032361165.1 Enteromius paludinosus
AGCTACATACCTTCTATGTACATATCAGAGAACAATTTAAAATATTCTCTCAATGCATTCTATGGCACCTTTAAACAGGTTTTAGGTATGAAGTGTAAAACATTCTTGATTAAAAATGGATTATAAAAACAGTTTTGCGACACACAGGGGACTTTGATCAGTCAATATAAGGTCTCTAGTCTGTAAACACGTTTACTGGGCAGGTGAAGTTGCAATGTTGACCTTTGACACAGTCTACAGTCCTGTTGGGCTGTATGTGAAACAAAGTCTCCTCTATTTCTCATTTCAGCTGTGTACTTATACAGAGACCTGTGACAGTCAGTATCACTGCAGTCCTCACATAATAAATTATATATTGACATTAAAATTCAGCAAACTGTTTTCATGTTTGGTCCAGGAACCATAATAGATTATAATAGTATATTATTTTGTATGTTATATGTAAGGGATAATGCACGGCTAGCTATGCATTAAATAGTTTTAAATGCACATTATGAGGCCAATGCAAAGCACATTAGTGCATTAAAATAATTTATTATCATAAATTCTATTAAAAATCATTATCCTGCCTATACCATAGTCAGTCGTAAGTACTGATTACAAATATTTTCTTATCCTAACAAATCATACATCAATGGGAAGCTCATTTATTCAGCTTATTTCTAAAAATGGTCACTCATGGTTTTGTGGTCCTGGGTCACATATTATAAATTGGGGGGGGGGGAACACTGAAAAATGCTAATTGTTTTGGTTTCTGCAGATGAATTTAGGCATCACACATTATAACACTGTCTGAAATTTTGAAATGCATTTATAGATATGCTAAAAAACATTTAACAGTGTTATTAAATTGTTAGTGTTTTTAAAGATTAACAGTTTTATTATGTTTGTTTGTTTGTGGCAAGGTAATCTAACTGTAAACAAGAGTAAATGTGACCATGGACCCCAAAAACAATCTTAAGTGAGTGAGGTATATTTGTAGCAATAGCCAAAGATATATTGTATGGGCAGTAATTATAGATGTAAAAAATTTTTTGCCAAAAATCCTTAGGATAGTGAGTAAAGATCATGTTCCATGAAGGTATTTAGTCAATTTCTTACCAAAAATATATTAAAACCTAATTTTTGATTAGTAATATGCATTGATAAGATCTTAATTTGGACGACTTTAAAGGTGATTTTCTCAGCATTTACATTTTTCTGTACCCTCAGATTCCAGATTTTCATAGAGTTGTATCTCGGTCAAATATTGCCCTATCCTAACAAATCATACATCAATGGGAAGCTTATTTATTCATCTTTCAGATCATGTATAAATCTTAATTTCAGAAAATTAACACTTACGACGGTTTTGTTGTCCAAGGTCACAAATGAGCATGTATAATTACATTTACAATATCGACTGATACCAATACTCTACTGTTAATAAATTTGGGGTCAATTTTTTTTTTAAGAAATTGAAAATTTATAATGAATAATTTTTAAAGGATGCTTTAAATTGAAAATAAAAAGTGACAATTGTTCATTATAACAGTTTATATATAAAATATTTCTAATTGAAATAAATGCTTTTAAACTTTCTTTTCATTGTTTCCACAAAAATATTGTCCTGATTATATGAGTATAGTGTCATGTGACACTGAAGACTGGAACAATGATGCAGTTGTGCTATTTTAAAATCATTTGAATGGTGGTGTTAAAAACTCCTGATGCTGTCACTATAGCGTGCAAACTATAACAAAATTATCACTACAATTTGGGTATAAAATGTTTTGTGTTAATGTGTCTGTGTAGCATTCAGAAGAAGCAGCCGTTCCTGCTGTATGTGGCTCTTGCTCACATGCATGTCCCACTATTCCATAACGCCTTCCTAAATGTTACGACACAAGACCCCTACACAGCCAGTCTCAGTGACATGGACTCTTTGGTGGGGACCATCATGAAAGCGGTCAGCACAGAGCAGCTGGAAAACACACTGATATGGTTCACTGGTGAGTTATTTTACATGTAATTCACTCTTAAGGAAGTTGGGTTAGTTGTTTTACTAAAAACATTGCTTGTAATAGTAATGCAATGCATTAATTTCTAAGGTGACAATGGCCCGTGGGAGCAGAAATGCCAGTTCGCTGGGCACGTTGGGCCTTTTGTTGGAAAATGGCAGAAGAGCAGAGGTAATAAAGTTTCATTTATTGAAAAGTTTTTTCTAACACTGTCATACTTTTAATCTGCCACAGATAGAAGATATTTCACGAATGAACCTCTAGGTTTTTCTGTGAACGCAGATTTCATGCTACCTTGTGATTTCTCTTCAGTTGTTTTAGATAACAAACCCACTAATTGAATTATCATGTAATAGTCTGTTTTCATTTTTCGGAGCAGGTGGCGGCTCAGCCAAGAGAACCACATGGGAAGGAGGTCATAGAGTTCCCACAGTGGTCGCATGGCCTAAGAAGATCAAACCCAACAGCACCAGCAGCGCCCTGCTGAGGTACTGGAAAATGATGAACATTGTGTAACATGATTGTTTTGTTTTCACTGTATGACGACTGGCTTTAACTCCTTAGTGGCCTGGACATCTTTCCGACTATTCTCTCCCTGGCTGGGGTAAAACCACCATCAGATCGATCCTATGATGGCATTGATATAACTGACATTCTGCTTAAGGACTCTGACTCGGGCCATAAGGTACAGTGTGTTTTGATGACACACCACTTTTACAGATCTAAACAAGTTTTTGTGAAATTTGCTCGGACTGGCTTTCTGTAAATTGTCGTTTCCATCTCCAGAGTCTCATGCATCCAAACAGCGGTGCTGCAGGACAGTTCGGTGACCTTCAAACTGTCAGGCTGAAACATCACAAGGCATTTTACATTACAGGTGTCTGTTTATTAAAGACTTCCACATAAAAATAAAAAATCAACAATCATTGTATTAATAAAACAGTAAATAAATATATCTGTAATTTAAAAATAGACTTATTGAGGACTTAATTTTAAAATAAAATGAAAGAATTCATTCAAGAATAAAACAAAAATGGAAAAATAGTAAATATTAATAAAAATAATGTTGACAAATAATGACAAATACATTTAAGTTTACTTATTTTAGTATTGAGGAGTTATCTTCCAGTTAAAAAGTTTTAAGTCATACAGTTAAATACAGTTAAATGTAACTGTAAAATAATAAAAAATAACTAAAAAATAAAAAATTTAAACTTATTATTGGTTATGCAAAACACAATATATCAAAATTACATTTTAAAGTATTTATTTAGATGTTTAAAAATGTATTTAAATATAACACTAAATAGTATATAATTATTTTTAAATGGATAAATTGATAGACATTTTTTATACTTTTTTTTGTTTCAAAATGTATTAGTGAAATAATTAGTTACAGTTTTAAAATGTTTTGTAACAGCAAATTAATAAAAAAAATTAATCACTTTAAAAAATGGAATTTGAAACTTAAAAATTGTACATAAAATATTATTTAAATAAAACCCTAAAATAATACATTAATTCGTTTGAAATGCAGCTACTGTAGTTTGTAGGTCATTGACTACTTCTATGTATGAGCTGTCCAAAGGCAATTGTTGTTGGTTCTGATGTGCCCTGTCAGGTGGATCAGTGACATGTGGTGGAGGAAGTGGACAGCAGCAATATCACAACCCCCCTCTGATATTTAACCTTTCGCTGGACGAGGCAGAGGAGACCCCTCTGAACACTGAGAGTGAGGAGTACAGATCTGTCCTCAAGGAAGTGGAGAAAGAGAGGGAGGCTCTGCTCTGGGACATCGCCACAGATAAGATATCATCGGCTGACTACAGTGTGAATCCTGCTGCAGTCCCCTGCTGCCAGCCACACAACCCCGCCTGCCGATGTCACAGTTTAAAATGAGGTCAGTCAGCTCAGCCTTGAACTCGTCAACACTGTTTGTCAATGAGCTAGATCACATCAACATATTGAAAGTTTTTTCCTTCTCTGGGAAAAGCATAGTTCAAATATTTAGTGCAGAATTGTCCCAGAAAACCAAACTAGATTACCAAGAAGATATGTTGTTGATGTGAAAAGCTAAGGTTGTGTAACAAGAAACTATAGATTCTAATATGTCGCAATACATTTCTATTCTGCTTTTTCAAAATGAGGTCAAACTGATTTTTATATTTCCAAAGACAACTTCAATTCTTTTGTCAGCTCTATTTTTTAACAATATGAAGAAATCGGTCACACATTAAGGTCCAGTTCTCCTACTATTAACAAACCATTGGCATGCTAATAAGCAACTAGTTAATAGTGAGAATCGGTCCCTGTACAGTACTGTTACTAGATTGATAATTACTAAAATGATACCTACCAAAATTTAATTTAGGGGGTGCCTTTATATTTTGGAAAAATATATTTTAGAAAATTCAGATATGAATGTGTGAGATACAAATAAAAATAGATGGAAATATTTTGTTTGACAAGTTTTAAATTACTGACAAAATGAATGTAAATGTGTTGCATTAAAACCTGGTATAACAACGACTTGCTTTGATACAATGTCTCCATCTTCTGGTAATACCGTAGTCACAACTGTGACTGCATTACTTATTATTGGATTGGTTTATATTAAATAAACTGATATTATTGTGTTTTAATTACTTTGGAAAAAAACTGGTTGATTACCACAGCAAATAAATCAAATCAAATCATTTGGTAACAATACTTCTACAGCATTTATACATTTTAGTTCATGTTCATTTTAGCATTTACTAATCCAATATTAAAATCACAAGCTGTTTTTGTTAACATTAATTAATGCACTATGAACTAACATAGTAATATTAACAAAGTATATAAATATAAATAAAGTGTTACCAATCATTATATTACCAGCATTTCTGACAATGAATCTGAAATCTATATCCAAATCATGTTTTAACACACATTTGAACATACTTATTACATTAATAACTACTTTTAAAAAGCTGTTTTAGAATAAGTCCAACTTTCATTGGCTGCTCCCATGTCTGAACTGTGCAGTGGCATTTTTAAACTTATTTGGTCAGTTAATAGACTGGTGTTGGTTGGTATAGTGAATACGCTCAAGGTTTTCAACGTGTTCTTTCAGGTAATTCAGTGGACACCGAGATGCATTTCAACCTCTTATTCTTTATTGGTTTGCTTTTAGTAAGCACACTGGTGCATCCAAACACACATACAGCAACAAACACCTGCTCAATGTGGCTCATACAAATGAACATGAAAAGGTCACATTATGAGTGAAGCCGACTAAAAACGTCCTTATACCCTTTTAAATCCTTTAAAAACAAATAAAATAATAATTTGTAATGCTACTATGAACTCAAAATTGCCATTGTGCCGATTTGGATAAAAAATAACTTGTGCGTAATAAAAGATAAACTTATCTCAGAAAATAAAGAAGTACACTTTTCTGTCAATCAACAAGCAATTCCCTTTTGCGTATGTTTCTGTTCTCATATTAGCATTACAAGCAGCTACTGTAACACATCATCACAGCAGAATATAGAAGAACGGTCAACGAGTAGCTTACCTTACCTAGTGCAACATTAAAACATCATCATTCCAAACAATGTGCACTCATTTTTATGCATTTGGGTTATTTACCTTAGCTAATACAGTGTCTGTAAGGAAATTAGTGTTCTGATCATAAAAGGAAGCACCAATGAAATTAATATCAAATAAAACAAGGCATTCTTAACAGCCACTCTAACACTTAAGCATTATGTCATCACTTACTCACCCTTGTGATTTTGGAAATTAATTAAAATACAAAAGACGATACTTAGAATAATTGTTTTTTACTGTACAGTGAAAGTAAGCTGGTTCCAAAACATCATATTTCCAAAGAAGAAAGCCATTCAGGTCTTGAAGAACATGAGGGTGAGTAAAAGTTGACAGAATTTTAATTTTGGACCAAACTATGCCTTAAAAATACCCAAAGTTCCAGTAGAGCAAACAGGTGAGAGCAACATGCTTTTACAGTTGGGAGACAAAAAAGGAAGTGCCTTAGAAAGTCAGTTAAAATCTGGTTTTGCTAAAATAGATCAGCAATATGTCACGGGGGACTTCCTGCTGCTAAAATCATACAGACGCAGAAATATGTTAAGAATGGTGAATATTAGAATCAAGGTTCCATGAACTATTTGTTGCATGTGCAATTTACTCACAATCCTGAACGGCACATTAGTCAGTGCATTGTATGCGCTTGTTCACATTGTTATTAGGGAAAAACTACAGCCTGGACTAATCATTCAGTGTATCTTCTGTAAACAGTCTGTACCTGAACACATCAATAGTGGATCAATGCAGAAAAACAGTTACATGCACTCACTCACAAAGTAGAAAAACATCTTGGATGTTGACTGGGAAAGAGCTGAAAGGTCTTAGATAATTCTGTCCTATTTATGACTCATGGGAATTAGTATCTGGTAGGTGGGTAGTGATGATAGTGTGACTGTCCGTCTCATGACATTGCATCGAATCCATCTCTATGGCTTGTAAAACAAGTGTGTTGACATCAGCAGCATTGTCGACGAGGTTACTGACAGCCTCTGTCACGGGGGCCGTTTGCGTGCTCACTACTTCTTCAATTCCCTCAATTATCAAAATTGCACTGTCAGGCTGAAGACGCTTCGCATTGAGCTTGTTCACTTCCCCAACATGCACCTCATTCTCATTCATGGCCTCTTCCTGGGCAGCATCATCTTCATCACTGACTCCGTTCTCCTGGACCACATGTTCCTCTCTTATCTCAGCTTTATCTTGATCTTCAGTACCTGGAGTGTTTTCCTCACTGGCATCATGGAGTGCGACATCTTCTGCTGTTTCAAGTACCTTCTCAGCATCATCGCTGAGATCAACAGTAACTACATTTTTATGGGTCTCTTCTCCTGGATCTTCTTCATAAAGGATCTTGTCAGGGGTTTGACTCACAGTGCTATCCTGTGCATCTTGACTTCCCTTCTTCACTTCATTGATATCATCAAGGGTCTTCTTCTCGATGACTACTACTACTGACGTAACATCAGCCGTGTCTTCAGCAACAGGCGTTTCTTGATCAAGATCTTTTTCAATCTGTGCATCTCCTTGCCGTAGCTTGTCTTCAATGAATCTGTCTATCTGTGGAGCTAGATATTCACAATTTGAGCTTTGTAGATCTTTGGCATCTTCATCCGGCCTTGTCGTTTCTTTCGAGCCAAAGTTTCCATCCTCTTTCTCGGTTTCTACAGAAACAACAAGGTCTGGGTGGACTTCAACTACTAGTTTAATGTAACTCTCTCCCTCTTGAGTGCAGTCAAGTACAGTCCGTTCTGCATCACTCGGCCTCGACTCGGGGTCTGAAGCATCTGTAACTTCATTTGGAGGCCCACTAGAGGTGGCTCCTGGACTTTGTAATGAAGGAAGGTGAGGAGCAGGGCTGTAAAGAGATGTACATCTTTAAGAGAAGGTCATCTTCATATTACATCAGCAAGTGCTTTGTTGTTTTACCTCTCTACAGATTCATATGGAATAGGGGTGGGCCCTAATTCTTGGGCTCTGTCCCCTTCCCCTTCCTCCTGCACCCAGCCACGGTTAGAGGAAGCATAAGTCAGAATGGCTTCTGTCACAGTGTAAGGGGTGTGACCCTGCACACAGTCCTCAATGTGCTTGACAGGAAGCTGAGTCTGCAGGAAAAGATGGAGCTGGCTATCTGACAGGCATACGGTCATGTGCAGCACTCTGTACAGGAAGACAAAAGCAAATGATTTCAGGAATATTCTGTGTAAAAATGAGCATTTCTGTACTATTGTACATGGTATTTTTTTTTTTGTATAATATTTTTAAGTAAAATGTTTTGTAAGAAGCAAGCACAAGAGGATTTTATATAAAGAACTAGAACTGACTTATCCAAGAAGCTCTGAAGGCCTTTTCTCCTCCTTTCAATGAAGTCATCATTAATAAATGAGAATAAAGACTTTTTCGGCAGATCAGGAACAGGTCTGTGGGAAATGCAGTGATGCATTATTATGGGTTACTATAAAGATAAAGGAAATACAATGCAGAAAAAGCCCCCATTATAGCAAATTGTTAATATTTTAATCAAATTTAACTGGCATGTATACATAGATATTTCTTTGGAATGGCTGAGACATATGCAGCTATACAGTATGTGTTTGCACAAAGGAACTTACACCAGACCAGCGTTCTTCTGTAGTTTCTTCTTCAACCACACAAACTCGCTGTATCGCCGCCTCACACAGGATGTTTTGGCAGTGAATGCCTTGCTGTTTGTCTGGTGACAGATACCAAGGTACCAGATGAGATAACACAAAGGCAGATTAAAAACAAGTGTTGAACATATAGTGAAAAACTGATATATCCGCCAGTAGTTGGCTATAAAGATTGTGATTTAAGATAGTATCTGCTTTTCTACAGTGGTTTCATGCATCTTTAAAATACCGGTTTTAATAGAAGCAGTTTTGTGAGCATTTCATTTGCTGTGCATTCAATTACATTATGTACAATGAATTAGACGCACCCTGACCTGCCATCCAGATATTATTATACATTTAAATGATGTTCATTGAAATACAATAAACTAAAAAAGACCTAATGTAGCAATGAAACCACCATGAAGCATTAATATATATAAAGACATGGCTGTGATTTAATCTGTACAGTTATTTAAATATGAGGGGAGGCTTATAAACTAATCGTAATCTAAGAAGTTTATAAAAAATGCTTTGGAAATTGGACAGTATGACATTCGTATGATATTAGATTATAATGCTGTACTATTAGAAGTCCTTGAAGCAAAAATACTCACATGAAGAAAGATTTTGAAGTCCACATATGAGTTCCACGACCCATCGTTTTGAACGCGTGGATCTTGAACTCTCACAGCAATGAACTCCTTAAAAAAACAAAAAAACAATTTAAGATCAAAACATCCAAATTATCAAACATTTGTGACATTTCTACCTTTAAAAGGACACTCCTGCTGTCCATTGTTATCAACAGCATAACCTCCTGTGTCAAATGAGCCGTTTTGTAATGTGCTATTTCTCAATATCTAACTAAGAACAATAAAATCTCTTTGCTTCAGTGCAATGTTCAGATCTGTCATATCACAGACAAACTGGAAAGAATAAGAAACCCATCTTACATCTTGCTCTTGACTTTTGATCATCCTACCAGAGGAAATACGACACAATGGACATCTGTGGAAAAACAGTCACTGCAACATGAGTCACCAACCACAACAAAAACAACTCTTACCATGCATGTTTTGCTACTTTTTTTTTTTTTTTTTAGTTTTTTTTTTACTTACACAATTGTGTCTTTTCTGTCTTTGTTTTTCCATAACTTGAGGAAAGCAAATATTTTCACAAATCCACAAAGGGAGAAATCAACGGATTCCTCAGACCTGGTTCTGTCTACTCTCCAAAACATCACTAATTGTTGATTAGAGTATCTAGGGAACTAGGGATCTCCTGACTTGCTCTTTTAACCCTTGTGATGAATCACCTGCCCCTCCTCTTCATCTAAACGGCCATTAATCATGATTACAGAGTAAATGTTTTGAAATTGGTCATACTTTTAGCAATCCTACATAAAGGGACACGTAACGTTACAGTAACTTAAAGCTTTTAATTCGATAACTTGTTGTTTGCTATCTGTCACAGCACGTTTTACTCAAAAGAATTACTAAAAGATAGATTTATTGGTATGATATTACCAATAATAGTGCTCTATTTTCACGTTGAATTTCAGGTAACGTTAAGTTAGCGCAAGTTCGTGTGCTCATAGACACGAATGTCAAAAATAAAGTAAAATTCGTACCTTCATCCCATCCGTCCGTTGTAATTCGTGATTGTTCTTAAATGTCAACTAATGACTGTATTACACATACACATAAAACACATTATTAGTGTGACAAAACATTGAGAGTATGCAAGTTACGTGATCGGTTTCGTTTTTCTTCAGCTGTGAATCTATCAACAACAAGCTGTGAGGTGAGATGCTGCCATCTAGGGCACGGGCGGTTAGTCTGCTCATGATGCGAAAACGAGCAAGTAGGGTCACTAGGTTTGAGACACAGTCAATACGTCTTGCTTATCTTCTCACTGTAACGAAAAAAAAAATCGGTATTCTCTGTAGATTACATTAAAGCCAAATACCACAGGTGGAAAACATTTTAACTAACAGATAACATCCATGTTAGTCAAAGAACATTAAGAAAGTTGTTTTGTATTACAGTTTTTCGTAATGTTATGTTTAGATATGCAAATAACTATAATAAAATACGCTAATTATTTTGAATTATTTACTAAAATCTGGGCACAGTTGCATAAACTATGTAAACAGTTGCATGAACTAGACTGACCAACTATCAGTTAGCAAAGGGGTAGGCTAATCAATCATATTCTTTGTATTTAACTTTTATGTAACCGAGTCATTATAACGAGTCTAAAAAAAAAACTAAAAAAAACATATATATATAGCCATAATATAAATCAGAATAAAACTGGAAACTCATTTAGAGAAAACATTTTTTAAAGATAGCCTATGTATTATAATTGAGACTTGCTGACACATATAGATAAACATTAAGAAAATAAACATTGAAATGTGTATTTAGTAGTATTTAGGAAGTCTGAAAATAGAGCAAAATCTCAAAACAATGGTTACTGTATAAACGACTTGCATAAAATGTTTATTTTGACTGGAAGGTGCAGAAATACAATATTAGTTTCTGATATTATATCTTAATATTGTGACACTGGTGCTGTTTTAAGTTGTGAATTAGTGTCTGATGTCAGTAACGATGGAGGATCTGTTCTACATGACGTCTCAGTGGAGTATTGCGTTTAAGAACTTTATCCGCTGTAATCTTCTTTAGCTTCTGTTGCATGCAGGTGGGGATGTCATACGGAGCTGCAGAGACAGACAGGGACAATGAGACATCGGTGTGATAGCTAATTAGAGCGTGCCTTCTGGCTGGTGAGTTTATGACAATAAAACCATAGTGGATTATTTGTATACTGCCAAAATGTTGATATTTGTTCTTTTCCAACACAAGATATGGAGGACACAGAAGTACGACAACAGAAGCTGGACAATCAGGTCGATGTTTACTTATACTTTTGTGTTGGGTGTTCAAGAAAGTTTCTTTCAATATTATTTTACCTTTATCATTATAGTCATGCTTAAAAGCATCCTCTAGTTTTTTCTGCTTTGAGGATATGTATTTATATTAATGCCATCACTGGGTAGTTATATCTGATGTTTAACAGCAGTTCATATCGTGTCAATTGCATAGCGTTCGCTTTTAATCAAGAAACAACAAAGAAAAAGGGCAGATGCCCGGATGATCACAGCGAATCATGACATTCGTCCCAAGACACGCAAACAGAAAGCTGAGTCGGACGATACGGCTTTATTGATAAGCCAATCTCAGAGCAACATTTCTCTCGGTGGTTTGTAATCATTTACTTTGTTTCATTATCAACACGTAATGCTGTTTATTAGTCATTATATTCATTTCGTAGAGTTTTACAGAAAATAACACCCTGCCTATTTATTGTCAGACACTCAACCTGAGCAGATTTATGAAAACACGGTTGAAGAGATTTGTTTAGGGGAGCTGAGCATTTCATCCAGAGCAGAAGAGGCTTCTCAAGAGGTTGCTCAGTCTGTTCCGGTCATCACTAAGAAAATCGATCTAGGGATCAGCCCGCAGCACAGCGCTAAATGCACTTTAGACACAGAAGGCCTGGCAGATGGAAAGAAAACTAAGAAGAAGGGTGTTAAGAAAGGGCAAACAAAATGTAAGTGTTTTTCTATTTTCAATTATAACTTTTGGTATCTGTATGTGATATGCCTTCACATTTTGTTGAATTGCACATTGTAGTACTTGAGGCCAAACCTGCATTAGAAGTAGAGGAAAATGAGGGGAAAGAGAAAAATACTGTGAAGAAGAAGGATAAGACAAATGAATCTAAGGAGAAAGTGAAGACAGAGGAACAGTCCCGTAAGTGTACCGGAGATGTGTCTCCATTGTTAAGCATGATACAAGTTACAAGGCCATTTCCTGTCACACAGCCCAGTGCCTCATCCATAAATAGGAACTAACCTGACATTGGCATTGTTAACATTCCAACTATTTTCCAGCAATTCAGACTGATTCGGTTGTGGAAATCAACATTAACGAAGAGAAAAAACCTGAATCAGAGAGCGAGGATGAAAGAAAAGACTGGATAAGGAGCCCCGTCCCTCCAACACCAAAGAAAAAACAACAGCTCAAACCATGTATGCAGATCTTCATGATATAAAAATTGCAAATGTTGTCTTCATATTAACCTTTTTTTTTCATGACGGTTTCTTTTGATGTGCCCTGATTGTTAATATTAGTTTGCTGTCGTTGTAGTGAGATGCCATCTCAGTGACAGTGAGGAAGAAAAAGAGGATGAAGAGGAGAAGTACAAAAAGAGGGAAGCCAAAAAAATACCAAAGAAGAACAAAAAGGGAACCAAAAATGATGACAGTGTTGCTTCTTTTAACTCCAACTATAAGGAGCCTTCATCTGATAGTGATTCCTTGGACATGGGAAAAGTAAGATATAGACTAAATTCAGTTGTTCAGTGTTATGTACACTATCTATCTTACCTATCTATAGATAAAGATATAATTTACTTGTTTAGTTATTTATTATGTGTATGAAGATAGATGGATAGATAGAATTTGTTTATCTATTTATTTATTATGCGAGTGTATATGTATATATTATATAGCGTATATATATATATATAGTACTGTCATACAATTAATTGCATCAAAAATAACAGTTGTTGTTTACATAATATATATCTGTGTTCTGTGAATGTTTATGTATATATAAATACACACACATACAGTATATATTTTAAAAATATTTAAATGTCTATATTTATGTAATTAAATTATAAATGAATTTATTTAATATATAAATAGAGCATATTTTTCTGAAATATATGCACGTATGTGTGTGTCTTTCTATATACATAATAAATATACACAGCACATATACATATATTTTCTTTTGGATGTGATTAATCACAATTAATTGACATATATGTTTATTTAAAGTTAATAGTTAATTTAAAAGTTAATAAGTAATGTTTTTTTCGTTTTTATAGTTTTAGTTCTAGGTTAATTTAGATTTAGTTTACTTAAACTAACAAAAAGTAACTTTTTTGTATTTTGTTTTATTTTATTTAATTTTATTATTTCAAGTAATTAACTTTTTTTTTTTTTTTTATGGTTTTACGTTTAGTTGTACTTTAACCCTGTTCTTTTTTCTTTCTTTTCCAGTCCTCTCCCATGTCTTTGGATGATCTGGAACAGTTTGCCATGCGCCCTGCTCCAAGAGATGTGACTATTCAGTGCAGGATCACCAGAGACAGGAGGGGAGTGGAGAAAGGCATCTTTCCCACATATTACCTTCACATGGAAAAGGAGGATGGGAAAAGGGTTAGCAGAAGTGTGAATAAAGAAAAACATGAAAAATAATGTCTGTTTTTCATTGCTTAACACGTCGTTGTTCTCTTGTCCAATGTTTGAAATGGGCAGGTCTTTCTGATGGCTGGCAGAAAAAGAAAGAAGTGCAAAACATCAAATTATTTGATATCAATTGATCCTACTGATTTATCCAGAGATACTGAGAGTTACATAGGCAAGCTAAGGTCAGTACCATTAAAGTGATCTATCACAAATATTGTTTGCAATTCTGCTCATGCTAAAGTGTATAATTGTTCTCCTCAGATCAAATGTCTTTGGGACTAAATTCACTGTGTATGATAATGGTGAGAATCCAGAAAGGAAATCATTCATTAAAGAAACGGATACGCTGCGACAAGAGCTAGCAGCAATATGTTATGTAAGAGCTAACTGTGTGCGCTTTTGTCTGTTTGTCTACAGTATTTATATGAATGTATTACGTTTTAATTGTAAAAAAAAAACTTACTTTGTTCTTTACTGTTAAACAGGAGAAAAATGTTTTGGGTTTCAAAGGACCTAGAAAAATGACAGTAATTGTTCCTGGTATGCATGAGAATGATGAGAGAGTTGTTATTCGGCCAAAAAGTGTGAGTATTAAGTTGTTTGTCCCTTTTTTTTTTTGATAATCAGCCGCAATATAAAGTTTCTTCCTTTGGATGTATTTTACCGTTCAAAAGTTTGGAGTCCAAATCACCTTTTTATGTTTTTAATTAAAAATTTTTTTATGAATATTATGATAAAACGAACATAATTTATTTGAAATTAGGATATTTTTTATTATTTAAATGTAACATTTGATCAATTTAATATTTTCTTTCGGTATGAATTTATATGTTAAAAAACGTACTCCGAACCATACATACATATATTGTATATGCTAGTGTTTTTGGCATCTAGGAAATGTTTTGACACACTTCACTAAAAAAAAAGTGTTTGGTTCACTGATTAAATCAGCTATTTTATATGTATTTGTATAATGAAAATGTAATCTCTTTTGCATGTCCCAGGAGCTGGAGTCTCTGCTCACCCGATACGAGAACGGAAACAAAGAGAATCTTGTCACTCTTTTGAATAAATCACCCAGCTGGAATGAGCAAACTCAGTCATATGTGCTGAATTTCCATGGCCGAGTTACTCAGGCATCTGTGAAAAACTTTCAAATTGTCCATCCAGATAATGGTGAGCTATTCTTTTTACTCATTTTGTATTTGATGCTATATCAAATAATCTAGGAAAATATGAAAATTCCCAATTCTAATTCTAATTTCAATGAATATCTCTCCAGTGGACTACATTGTGATGCAGTTTGGGCGGGTAGCCGAAGACGTGTTTTCCATGGACTACAGCTTTCCCATGTGTGCTCTTCAGGCATTTGCCATCACTCTGTCTTCCTTTGATGGCAAACTGGCCTGTGAATGAGTTTCATTCATCTGTATTTTCTGTTCTTTCAAAAAAGGGAAACTTAGTGTTAATTTGAGATTAACATTTTTGCTATTATGCACAAATTACAGTGTACAGTAGATCATTTATCTGTTTTACTTATTATAAATCTACAGTTTATATATCTCTCTTTAATTGTTCATTTCAATGCCTGTTCTCCAAGAATGATTTAGCTAGATATTGTGATTTCCTTTGTTTACGTGAAAAAAGATTCACATTCCTTGTTAAATAAAAACCTATTGAATGTATATAAGGCAATATTATACAGTTACTCTTTATGACGCTATATTCAACATCTCACAGACCTTCATTACACTTTTTTTGCGAGATATTTGAGATCCGACTGATTTCCGGCGGGGGGCGGTAAAAGCCTTGCTAGTTTTTCCATGCCTCTGCAAAACTAAAACAGAAGAAGAAAGCGACGAATTCGTATACATGTACATCGCCCCATTTTGCACTCCAAGCATAACTTAAGGTCATCCGCATCATTTTTATATCGCCATTTAGGCACCTCGCGGCGCCCATCAACAATCTGCTCTCAAAGTTATTTGTGGAAGTTGGCTGGCGTGAAATGTGACTTTGAATGGAAACTCCCTCTTTTTGGTTTTGAGTTTTGCAAGTGTACTTTGCACACGGATGACCTAGCGTTAAGCCTCTTAAGACAGGAACTTTTCATCTGAGTGGGGTATAAGATACATCGAGAATGCGGGACCGGACCAAAGAGTTGGGCAATGTGAGTACAAAGTAGGGCAATGCACTCAGGAAACCGGCTAGCATGCTAACAGGCTAACCCACGGAGACTGTACCCACAGCTGCAACCGCGATTTATTAAGAGTTTCCCATGTCCTCACGACCCGCTCTGATGCTGTGTGACTAACTATTTATGTGTCTTAATAGAGATTGTTTAAAAAAAAGTCATAAGTCAAATCCTACAGATTGGAAGCTAACACCCTTCTGCAGAACCACCTCTATAATACTGCAGTGTAACGTTAGGTGGGGTGTAACTTTATTTAGTCCACAAACAAACCATGTTTGCAGTTGATTTCGCCAAAGATTTATAAAAGACTGTTGAAAAGGAACTCATTTCAGTATCATAATTCAATTGTTGGGTATTTCACACCCTCAAAAGGAAAATATTATTATCACATCCGTTTATATCCTTGTTTCTTCCTATAAAACTATGCTCTTAACTTTGTCTTGACAATTTTTTTCTCCTCGTTTGTAACGAGTAAGTGCATTAAACAGGTTGTAAATAAATATTGAAAAAGTATCACAAATTCTTAATGTTTACTCTTTTTTTTTTTTTTTTTTTTCCTCTCCTTACCAGACTGCCGATGCCTCAGATGAAGATGAAGAAACCACAGCTCTTATGATAAAGCCTGGATCTGGGAGCTCGGCAAACGAAGAGAAAGACAATGAAGCTTTCTTTAAAAAGGTTCACACCAAATTATTAGGGAACTGTGGGTTTTTTGTGTGTACGGCCCCAGAAAGTCGTCACTTTCAAACACTTGTGCCCTAAATTGTGGGTCGGGATTGCAATGTTTTCTTAATCAAACTTCAATTAGTTATATCCTGCTTTTTTATACATAGGTTCAGGAGATTCGAGAGGGACTCGAAACGATTAAAAAAAAGGTGTCGGAATTGGAAAACAAACAGAAAACAGTGTTAGGAGTTGCACTTCCAGAAGAAAGTAAGTGGCTCAGCTCAGTCATGGGTATTTTTATGTTTTAACCCATTCCTGTGAATTAACAGTGGTTCTTCATGTAGATATTTTTTTTTCTGTTTAAGTTGTTTGACGCAATAAATGACGAAATCTATATATTTCAAAAAATCTCCTTGCTAATAGGTATGAAAAAGGAACTGCAGTCCCTCAGAGAAGTCATCAAAGACATGGCCAGCCAGATCCAAAAGAAGTTAAAAAGTGAGACTGATAAATAAACATAGGTGGTTGTTATTGAACGTTTTCCGCTGGGCCTACTGGAAGTGAATATTTAAACGGTAACTTTGTCACAGGCATTGAACTTAAGAAAGCTGAAGGTGAAGACAAATATATTCCAATAAACGTTAGAATGCGGAGAACCCAGGTCAGTGGTTTATATTACAGTACGTATATAATGCATACATGTGAACAGTGTTGTTTTGGCTTCGAATAATCCGTTCCTCTCTTCTTTCCTCAACATCTTTTAAAAGCATGGTGTTTTGTCCCGTGAATTTCTCGAAGTGATGGGTCACTATAATACAATTCAAGCCCAGTACCGAGACAGAAATGTGGAAAGGATACACAGACAACTCAAAATCAGTATGTGCATTGTCTGCCTTGCTTTATTCTATTGATAATACTAGCACTATCACATTATTTCTCATAATAGCCTTTAAATTTGTGCACCATGATATTTTTCCCCCCGATTTTAGTTTCCATTTGTACGATCCACAATGCTAGGTGTCCAAGACTGCTGCAGTATTAACCAGTGCAACTTAGCTTTCCTTTGCAATATATTTCTTCAAGAGACGTAAACTGATGTGAATGTGGTTTCCTCTACAGCTGGTAACAATGTGACGGATGAAGAGCTAGAATCCATGCTTGAGAGTGGACAAACTGATGTCTTCACGCAAAATGTGAGTTGTTTTCTGTAGTGTGCAGGCGTTAATTTAAATGTGTGTGGTGCCTGAAGGTACCTGAGGAAAATGGTCTACGCTGGGGGTTTGTGACAGCATGATTTTTGTGGTTGATTAAAGTCTTCAGGATCTGCTTTTAAAGAGAGATTGTAGTTTTGATCTACAGCACACATTCTATCAGTTGAGACTACGAATAATACGTTCCCATCAAATGTTATCTCCGCAGTAGAGTTACACTCATGGGGCACTGCACTTAATCGCAAAGAACATTATTTGTCTGTGCTTTGTAGCCTTGTTGGTTAAACAATTCATTTACTGTTTTGGCATGTGTGTTTTTTATTTTTTCATACACGTACACAAGAAGCTCATGAACACTAAGCTGGTCAAAAGTCAAAAACACACAAGATTTACCTATAAGTTGGTAATATCTGAAGTAAATAGTTGAGAGAAAGCTGATACATGCCTGTATATTAGATGTATGCAGGTTTTAAATTTGCAGCTAATAGTACTAAACATGCTCATTTGAATTCTGACATTATTTACTCATTCTCATGCTGTCCCAAACCTGTATTAATTTATTTCTTGTGATGAATAAAAGAAGATATTTTGAAGGATGTTGGTAACCAAACAGTGGCTGATCTCCATTGAATTTGGTAGTAGAAAAAAATACTGCGTCCAGCTGCTGTTTGGTTTACCGCATTCTTCAAAATAACTCGATCTGGGCCGATGGGAATCTCAACTGAGCGCCTGACAAGAGAGGGAAGTGTATGGAGGCATATCTACACGCGAGGAAACGGGAGCCCGTGAGCTCATTTCAAACTCTCGCACGCGCGTGACATGTCATCTGCGCGCAATACAAGCATAATACTTTTCTTTTTGTCAGTCGTCGGGCGGGGCTTGCTGTTTTAGTTGTAATCTCAAATGTCATTGGTTATTCCCCTTTTCCAGAAGTCAGTATTGGATGC
>JAUMHQ010000069.1:7810816-7823623 GCA_032361165.1 Enteromius paludinosus
ATGGCGCCTCTCTAGCAGATATCTGTAGGGCTGCGGGCTGGGCGACACCCAACACCTTCGCCAGGTTTTACGACCTCCGCGTACAGGCTGTGTCTTCTCGTGTCCTTTATCAGGACAGCAGGTGAGCGAAAAGATTGGCTGGTGCCGGCATGCTGCGCTTCTCCTTCGAGATTCATGCGCTATTCTCTCAGCGTTCCCTTGAAAGCGCGTAACCTGAGTCCTCCTGCCCCGCAGTCGGGCTAGAGCGGAGATAGTTCCGTCTGTGCTTCTTCTGGGTCTCCTTCGCCCAGTATGTGTGGCAAAAAAATGTATATCTTTTTTCCTCAGTCAGTCAGAAGGCTGTGTTTCCCTCCTATTATATCCATAATCCTATTGATGTATTGTATTTGTGCATTACATGCCAAAACGCTGCGTTAAGACATGTCTCCGCCCTCAACCATGCTTGGAGCACCATGGCTAGCAACTCCTTAGGTCCCCCTCATTTGGACACGAAGGGTTGGGAAGGTTACGTGCAGATGCCTCTGCTGACGAACTTTAAAAGCAAAAAGTCTCGCCAGCCGGCAGGGGATTGTGGAATTGATTCGACTGAAAGGGTAACGTCTAGGTTACGAATGTAACCCACGTTCCCTGAAGGAGGGAACGGAGACGTTACACTTCTCCTGCCACGACTCTGAGGTTCCGATGACGCCGGCTCGGCTCTTCAGCGAAAACCTGCATGTGCACTGTGCGAGTGCCCTCTTATACTCATGCAGTGATTGAGTGCACCTGTGCGCAATCAAGTGCACGCCAATTTCATTGGCCTTTTGTATAAAGCTCAAAGGCAATCGGTCTCTCTGGTGAGTTCCCATATGTAACATCTCCGTTCCCTCCTTCAGGGAACGTGGGTTACTTTCGTCCCCTAGACGTTTTGTGTTTACTTTGTAGAGTTACCCACGTCTTACTGAAACACAGCCAGTCATTACAAAACTCACCCATGGAGTAATTCCATGTTGAACCGCCACTGCTAGCAAAGCAGATAATTCCACATTTTTATGTTTTAGAGTTTAAAAAAACTGATTTTACCTCACTAGGTTCCGTGAAAACGTTTGAGATTTTATGTTTCTTTTACTTTGTGAAGAAAATATCACAGGTTCAGTTGATCAAGTTCATTGAAATTATCTTCCATCATTTCTAGTCAGCTTTAACGAAACTTCTCTCAGCTAGCGCATCTTTTCAAAGCGAAAGTAGCCTGAATCCATGCTGATTTACTAAGAGAGACGCATGGGTTCAGATCACACTGTATGTGGACAATAATTATTATTATTATTTTTTTTCAGATTAACTCTTTAAATTAACTATTCACACAGCACATGCTTAAAGTAGGAGACTTTAGAAACACACATGAATGTCATATACATGCATGAGAAAATCAACAGAGCAAAAATGCCCGATTCAAGTATTACCCTTCTAACCATGAAAACACACTTGCATACGCACATAAAAACACCCGTCATGTCAGCATGCTACATTGAGCGCTATTTCATAGTCTTATTTTAACAAAATAAGGTTTAATGTAGGTTATTTCATATCAACTTTTTTGGAAACATTGCAGGCATTATATTTTTTATTTAACAAGTAAATATTTTATCCTGAAATAGTCTTGTATACAAAATCTAATGTAATGTTTAAACTAAAGAAAACACCAGAATCTTAAGTAAAATCATGATGTAGCACAATACACACACACACACACACACACTAACCCAAAGCTCTGGATGACATAATTCACGGGAATCCCCGGTAGGTTCATTTGGACGGTCGTAGGTGGCGCCGTTCTGCGCATAGAACTACATCTCCCAGATTGTGTTTACTATTTTGTTCCCATTTATAGCAACTGCCGTGTGTCGACCGCCTGTTCAACACGGTCTGGACTGCGACAGAAGGAGTTTCAGGTAACATTTATTTATGGAAGTTGTTTATTGTGAAAATATCATCAAATTATACGAGTAAGTTAAATCCGCCAAAGCGTCCAATGTTTTAAACTACTTTGAAACTATAAAAAGATTAAAAGCCCTGTCGTGTTTATTTTTTTGTTGTCTTTAATCAATATTTGAATTTAACTGATTATCTTTGTAACAAAATCAAACAAATCTAGCGTGTTGTCAGTCGAGTCACTTTTGCTCTTTCTGGTGACGCCCTTAAAATGAAAGTGAAAGAATAAACCAACAATGGCAAAACCTAACATTTAGATTAAAATAATCTTTTGGGGGCATTTAAAGGTGATTTTGTCCAATATAAACACCAGGATGAACGACGGAACGGAGGAAGAGACGGTCCCCGTTTTAATGGAGACCTCATCGTACTCGCAGGTAGTTTTCAACGATGTTCCTCCATCATATCCGCCAAACAGCGCAGTTACGTGCCGGTACACCCTGACCGGTGCTGTACTGCCGAACCCGAGGGACTGGATTGGTATCTACAAGGTGTGTAAGAAGTAACACCATAAACTATACTTGCTGTATTGTATTGCTTTAAAAATAAATAAATTAATCCGTGAAATGGCCCAGGTTGGTTGGAATTCGGCTCAGAAGTACTATACCTACGTATGGGTGGAACCTTGCCTGGAACATGTCGAACCTGAACCACTTGTGCAACAAGTGGTCTTCTCAGGTAGGAATCACAATCACTACCAGTATTTTGCAACCTTAGAAGCAAGATTGAGGCTTACAACAATGTCTGAAATGTTATTGAAACGTATACATGGTTATGACATCTGCTTGAAACTAAAGGTAAAAAAGAGGACTTGATGTATCCCCCTCAGGTAATCATGTCTGTGGTGGTTGTGGCCCTGGTGTAATCAATGTACACCAATGCCGTGTGACGTTGTGCTGCTATTTTAGTAAAGGCTGAATCACTAACTTGAGTGGTCCACATCTACTCATCACATTACTTAGGGGTCCTAAATCAAGGGATCTTGTGATGTGTCAGGTCTCTGAATGATTTGATTTCGTTCCCTGTGCCACTTCCTTGGCAATTAATTATGTGTGAGGCACATGGTGAGGATTACTTAAAAATGGCAGCGTAGTTTCCTTTTTTTTTTACTTACTAAACCAGATAAACAATAAATACAATTCTGTAATATTTCAGATACACTAAAATGGCACAAAAATATTGAATTATGCATTAAAAATGTATATGAATTACCATCCATTTAGATTAATTTTAACACAAACTGATAAACTTAATGTGATATATATTTATGTGCATATTTGTCAGTTATACATAAATAAAATAGGTAAGAAAAGTTAGATTACCATAGTTCTGCCAAAAACCCTGAATTTATATTAATCATTATTAATATATATTAATTTATATTAATAATTTATATTATTTATCACCAGTAAGTCCAGTGTAAATCATTCATTTATATATTTTTCATAGCTAGCCATAGTTTAACCGTGTTAATAACTGATTTTTTGAGTACAAAAAGCTTTATTACCAATTTCATTTATAATTTGCATTAAAATGTATTTAAAATCAGATTTTTATATGCAATTCAAATACATAAATCTTTTAAAAATTTATAAATGTAAGTTTAAAGTCATTTTAAATGCTATAGAAATAAAAAGTATAAATTACTATCAAATATCCAATATCAAACAGTAAAGATCAATTTAAAAAAAAGTCTATTAAAAAACTATTGGATGACAACCTTCCCTATACCAGTCTAAACCAAGAGGTTTAGACCCACTAGTAATTCTATAAATTATTAATATATTATATTTAACTTAATTAAACAGTTCCTGTGTTTAATCACTAATTTCAACACTCTGGGTTTCTGATAATAATTTTATTAAATAGGGTGCCTTTTAATATTTTGTTGAGAACCACTGCCCTATATTAAACTAATGATACTGATTTTTTTGCTCAGAGAGCTACCTGCCCAAGGATGATGGGGAGTTTTACCAGTTCTGCTATGTGGACAGCTTTGGTCATGTCAAGGGAGCCAGCACCCCATTCTGCTTTCAAAACCCAGGAGAAGCAAGCCTTGGCTGCAGCTTGGAGAAGGACCTGTTGGTGATAACAACACAGGTACACTACATTGGAAGTTAATGTTTGTGGTATTTTTACTTTCTGCAAGCCATTTAAATGTAATATTCATAATAACCTGCCAAAAAACATTCCTCGATTGTCGTTGTGAGTAGGAGCAGGCAGAGAAGATGGAGAAGGAGAAAGAAGACTTTGTGAAAGAGATTGATTCTTTAAAAGAAACAAACGTGATCCTGAAAAAGGAGTTGGATGAAAGACTGCATGAGCTCCGCCGCCTCAGGGTTAGTCAGACATGCATATGTAAAAATGTAAGCTCTTTTTTACAATATTTAGAGCAGGATTTATGATTTTTGTAATCAAAGTCAACTGGTTGTTTGATCTGCCTATTGTTTTTTAGAGCCCTGTCTTTAGTTCCCATTTTGCATTGGGAATGTTGTACTGCTTGTTCTAGTTAGTCTTATTTTTAGTTTGTGTGTGTGTGTGTGTGTGTGTATATATATATATATATATATATATATAAATATGTGTATGTGTGTGTGCGCATGCGTTAGCTATATAGTCCTGTCAAACAATTTATTGTGATTGCATCCAAAATGAAGGTTTTTGTTTATGTGTATATATAAATACAAACACATCCATGAATATATTTATGAAAAATATGTTTCATATATATATTAAATATTTATGTGATACAAGTTATTTGAATGTAAATACATGTAAATATTTTTTAAATATATGCTGTATGTGTTTATTAATATAGACATAATAAATACATACAGTACATAGCCATTATTTTTTACATTTGAATTTTAGTGCTGTCAAATGATTTAGCGTGATTAATCACATCCAAGATAAATGTTTTAATGTACATATATGTAAGTGTACTGTGCATGTTTATTATGTATATATAAATACACACATATGAGAAAAAAAATATATATTATGTAAATATAAATAAATACATGTAAATTTATGTAAATATTTTTAAAATATATACATACTTTGTATATACTATAGCTTTATAAATGTATTAATATACTCAAGACAAAAACCTTTATTTTGGATGCATTTAATCATTTAACAGCACTGTTTTTATATTTTTGTAGCTTTCATTTATTTTCATTAATTCATTTATTTATTTTTGTTTTGGTTTTAGAAATAAAACGTAATAATGTTGTTTTTATTTAATATCTATAGTTTTTATTTTAGTTAATTACACAGTATTTTAACAATAATAACACATGTACTGCATTGTTCTTGTACCGATCTTCATTGCCAAACACTATTGGTGAATAAAAAGATTGTAAATGTGCCTTTATACTAAACTGCAGAGCTCCATAGAGGATTCGAAGTCAAAGGATACACCGGAATCTCCACTGCCAGATGTACCCAGTTTTAATTCCACTGAAGAGGTATAGAAAGAACTATGTTTCTGCAAACAACCAGTGGAAACACTGACATAGCTAAATATTTTAGCTACAGTATCTCTATAATTTAATCTGTATGACTTAATCAAACAAAATCATTCACAGTCACTGATATCTGTGCAAGAAAAGTATGATAGAGCTCTTCAAAAGATCCGCTTGCTTAAGAAAGAAAGGACGGAGTTACAGAAACAGCTTGAACTCAAGAATGGCGAAGTCCTCAAGTGAGTGTCCTCAATATGGAAATCTCTGTGTTTTTTGTGCAAAAATTTTATGGAAATGTTCAACTATTTTTTTTTTCCAGGTTAAACACCTTGCTAAAAGAAACAGAGCAAAATTACAACAAAGTACAGGACCAAGTCAAGCTATTGCAGGTGTGTTCTTTATATGTGTTACTACTGCTAATGAATATCAAGAAAAATATATATATTTGTAGAGCCTCTAAACAAAGACGCTTTATAAATCATTACATTACAATTATGGAACATGGACAGAGAATCCAAAACAAAAAAGTAAGTAAGTAAACATTTCTTCGCATTTATTCTGGTTCAGGTGGATGTGCAAAGCAGCAGGAAAGACTATGAGAAATTGCACACTGAAATCCAGGAGCTCAGGATGAGAAAGACTCTGGAGGACCGGAGGGCTGAAAACAAAGCATTACAAACATCCTGGTCAGAGCATGAAGTCCAAATGAAGGAAGAAAACAATAAAGTAAGGCTTGTCACCAAGGCTTATGAAATTAAAAGTTTGAAGACGTCCAATCTTTAATCAGAAAATCACTATATTGTCATGCAGTAATGTGTTTATGACTCAGGTACAGATTCAAGCGCTGCTCAGTCAGCTGACAGAGGCCAGGGGGCTGCTTCGCAGTGAGGTGCAGAGTTGCAAAGAAGCCTGTAAACGTGCGGAAACAGCTGAGCAGGAATTGAAGGAAGTGAAAAGGAAGCTGGAGGAGATAACCATGACTGAGGATGAGGCAACCAATCAAATCCAGGTATTTACAATGTAGTGGCATGCTTTTCTGTTGTAATATATTTTAAAATCTCATTTATTCTTATGATGGAAATGTAAAAATTTTTTAGCAGCTAATATTCCAGTCTCCAGTTTCAAATCATTCTAATATGCCGACTGTTGGTGTACAAGAGACCTTATTAATGTTGAAAATGCTTTATAATATTTTTAAGATCATATATTTACTGTCTTCTTAGAAAAAACTGTGTCTGCTGAAAAATGTAATTAATTAATAAAAAAAAAAACCATTTTACTGACCCCAAACTTTTGAACAGTAGCTCATTTAAGGTCATATTTACCAAAAATAAATATCAAAGATGTTGTAGGGCACTGAACGACATGCCAGTCAATTATTGTTTAATAAGTATTATTTCATGATTTCTTTTTATCTTAAGGAACTGCAAGCTGAAGTAAAAAAGCTTAAAAGGGCATTGTTTGACTACCAGGTTACGTCTGTCGCTGCAATGTCCAATCAAACTGAGGATGAGGAAACCAATCAAATCCAAGTATTTTCAATGAACTGTCATGCTTTTTTTATCTTTAACTTTCCACTTTCAACGTTCGTCTGGTTTTCTTTGTACATTTAGGAATAATAATAGATAATAGAATTTTGTCATTACAGGCACAGCTTCAGCAGGCACAACACAAAATTTATGAAATGGCAGAGACGTCAAGATTAGACAGAGAGAAGCTTGTGGAAAAGAATGAGGTGATCTGTTTTAATATGACACATTAAACATCCCTGTTAGCCAAACTACACATTCAATGTTCTGCAGTCAGTACTTTAGTCTTCAGTTTCACATGATCCTTCAGAAATCATTCTAACCTGCTGACTTTTTGATTTACTGAAAAACCTTATTCATGTCGAAAATGTTGCGTGTTATAATGGTTTTTTCAGGATAATGTATTTATCTGTACCGTCTTGTTATAAAACTTTTTTTATTTCTTTTTATCTTTAGGAACTGCAAGCTGAAGTAAATAAGCTTAAAAGGGCATTGTTTGACTACCAGGTTACATCTGTCGCCGCAATGTCTGATCAAATATCCAACCCTCAAAGCCCACCGGCCTCCGTGGAGCAAACATACTCACTTGACTCTCATTTCTATGAGAACATTGATGACTTGACAGGTAGGTACTGTAGAATAGCAGTCAGCGAAAAAGGAAATTGTAACATTTACTCAAGATGAAAGCGCAAGCATTTGTCTTAAAATTAGTGTATTAAACTCATAACGCATTTAATTTCTACATTATAGCAGATCCTTCAGATCCAGGCATACAGGTAATTACTTTTTTAATGCATACAGTATTTCAAGATTGAGGTCAAAATGATTAAACCGTATGCATTTTCTTATGTGTAGATTAGGGTATGCCAGCATTGTCAGGTGGTCTTTCCTGGCATCAGCGAGGATGAACTGGCAGTACATGAGCAGGCTCACAAAGTGTGTCCTCTCTGCACTCTGATCTGTGACGATTTGGGACAGCAGGAGTTTGAAGATCACGTCTACAGTCATGAGGATTAGTCAATTCTGTTTTCTTTATCTGATATACTGTCTTTAGGAAATTATGGGGGATTTTTTTTTTAGATATTCAGCGCTTTTATTCAAATACTCTTTTATTATTAGCTGTTATCTATCTAAATTAAGGACAGTTTTTGTATTATTATCATGAAATGCTTGAAATATCACTGAAAAAATATCCAATTAAGTAAAAAAAAATTGATGATGTAATATGGTGCTAGATAAATTGCACTTATACATATAATAACAACAACAACTGGTATGGTCTTATTTACCCAAACGTTTTTTCAGTGGTTAATCAGGCATTGGGATAATAAACCTGTCGTGAGAATTGTGACAAAATAGATGCTTTTATTCTCTGTCTTCATCATTTTTACTCTCAAACAATTCTTAGCTGTTATTATTATTATGTAATGATTGTAATATCACTGAAGAAACTGGAACCAAGTACCCAATTAATAAAAAAAAAAAAAATACAATAAATAAATAAATATATATATATATATATATATATGTATGTATGTATAGATAAATTGCACTTATATAATATCAACAACTGGAATATTGTTATTTACCAAAATAATTTTAGTACTATTGAAATAATAAACTGAAGTCAGAAATGTGACTAAATAAATGCTTTTATTCTCCATTTTGACTGCGATTCTTTGACTTTCGCCTCTATCCACCATGACAGTGTATTTACAAAATAATGTCTTATTTTCAAGGAGTCATTTGGTTGGCCTCCTCAGGCGTAACGTCTCGTGATAACAGCTCCGAGAACAGAGCAGGAAGCCAGTACTGTGGCTCCCCCTCAGCTTGGGAGTCCAGCCACGCCAAGCCTTCTTTCAGCAGGTGATCCTATAAAACAGCACAGAAGGTAGTACTATATATCATATAGAAAGCATTCAGAGCGGGGTTTCGTTTTTCCCTGCACACTTACAAGGACGTGACTGGCCCGCTCTCTTTCCCACTTGAGGCTGTCTCTGATCTCGCTCACTGTCACGTAGCCCTTTTTCTGTGAAACACGGCCAATGATTAGATCTGACGTCATGGAAGAGTAACAGTTTATGGCTTTGTGTGCTATTGATTACCTCTGCTAGCTGAAGGACAACAGTGTGATCCATGTTGAGCTCTGCTGGGACAGACTGGACTAGATAAGACCCTCCAACCGGAATCATTCCGAAGCCGTTTCCCATAGCCTTGAGCTTCTTGATGGCCCGCACCAAGTCATCCCTGAGTGACAACATTAATGTTTGGTAAGAGAATTCATGTGTTCAGAATAGCTAGAGAACATTATCAAATTATCAAAGACACTCACTGGCTCACGTCTTGCGCAAACTTCCCTCTTCCTTTTAAGACACGGTGGTGAAGTTCATCCAGTGTGATGAGACCTGCAAAAACAAAGTAATTCATTGGATGATGTTTACATAAATGTATTATTTTAATGTGGGAAAATAATAATCTGCTATTTTCATAGGGTTCCAAAAAGTCATATTAAACAGTTCCTATCTTCAAGTTTTAAAAGAAACCATTAACCTTGATTTGGATAATATGCATCTAATGCATTTAAACAAGCAAAACTTACCGCCATTTCTGTGTTTAAGAGCTAAACAGACTTCAATGATCTGTACACCAAGCTCATAGTAGAAATCTCCAACTCCAAGCATCTCGGACCAAAATCCTTTTCCAGCTGCACAGATACAGCAAAACAGTTTTCTTTAAAATGATGGCTATTTTATTTAATTTTAGAAATTTGAATTAAAAATAATTCAAATTAACTTAATCGAAATAAAATAGTTAATTAGAATCCATCCAGTTTGTATTTCAAATTTAAAAAATCAGTTTTAATAATGCACAATCCACATTTTTAAACCCTAATATTTAAATCATAAAAAGTATGCATAATTATAATTACAAATTTAACACAATTGAATTATTATAAAAAAAAATTATAACAAATAGAACTTATATCATAATAATTATACTGAATGCACGCTTTTTATACGGTCAAATTATGAACTTTAGAAAGTGTCCTGCTTAATTGTGAGTGTTCCCAATTATACATTTATTTATTTCTGTGCAAAAATGGGACGTCTCGTCTTCGACCCATGAGCACATCATGAAATGACATCTCCATTTCAGCTTTAAGGGGACCATTTATGATAGGAACCTAGGAAAAACTTACATGCCAGTGGATCGACCCCAATAGTGGCACACATCTCTTGGAACTGCACCCTGAACTGAGAGCTCTTGCGGATTTCTTGTTTGTGTTTGCTGGCAAACTCTTCCAAATGGGTCTTAAAGGTTTCCAGTTGTTTTGACATCTACACGGACAACATTATAATAATAAGGTCAGTGTTGTTTACATCTGTGTGGTTTGCTGAACCGGCAATACGCACCTGTGCAATTTGATCCTCAGCCAGGACAGTGCCTCTTTCTTTATACTTTGCCTGTGACAGTAAATAAATCATGAATATGCCAAAATATTTGCCTAGTTACCAAATCTCGCAGAAGTGACGTCATCATACCTCTGCAAGTTTCTTTTTAGCGATCGCTCCAGCTCCGACTCCTCTTCTGTGCATGGTGCCTAAATAAAAACGCCTATAATACTACTGGATTAAACTCTGATTTCTCTGTTCTGATAACCGTAGTGATTTACTTCCTAGTCAGCTGAACAGCTCGCGAGCTAACGTTACATAGTTACACATCCAGACAGAATCTGACAAAACAGACTAACTAAATTGAATACGTTACAATAAAACAAACGAATAGGGTTGTTTACGTTTAATTATGCTCTTCATCTATAACGTAGCAAACAGTCCAGGAAGAAAACATCTAGAGAAGCGTGTTCTTCTTCTTCTGTTCACGATGAAGGTTTCGATGGTAATGTTTTGGTGAATGAGTCCGATAACGCCACCCGTCGGTCTGGAGAACACAGTCGTTCCTAGGGGCCCCGGCTGATGAGGGACCGCAGAGAGGGACTTTTAAATGAAAACGAGGGAACGCATTCTCGTATGTATTTGTCTGCAGTTGTTATATATTGCTGCCTTAGAACTGCTTTTTAAACTACGTGCAAACACTGCATTGCCATGGCCAAATAAATATATATAATAGGCTATATAATAAAATAATATAATAAATAATATAAATATAATATAAATATAATAAAAATGAATAACATTAAAAACTTCAACGACCCCTGAATGGTTTTAATTTTCTAAAAGTCTATTGAAAGCCTTTTTCTATTGAGAATACACAAAGCCTTAAATTAAACACGAAGGACATTATGGATAATTTAGCAAAAAAACAAACAAACAAAGGCCCAGAGATTTAAATAAAAGTATTTACTATTGACTTTTTTTTTTATTTTATTTTTTTTACTTTGTTTCTTTCTGTGTGTTTTGGGCTGCTGTGCCAAGAGCGTGTTTGCACTAGTAGGCCTAAATATTGCAGAGTTTTAGTTACTTCATATTTTTTTAAGTTGTAATTAAGTCATTATGAGATTAAAGTTGTATTATGTTGCATGAACAAAGTTGATCAGTGAGTAAATTCCATGTAGCTACTTTAAAATAAATAAATGCTGGCAAAGGTATATTATTGCCATTTCTGGGGTAAATGTTGTGTTACAACAATTATGACTATTTACAAGCTGTTTTATTAATGACTTTTTTTTTTACATAATTTAAAACACATCTAGGGAAGAAAAAAATAAATAAATCACCCACTGTCTTTAATGCTACATACCGTAGAAACAAGTTTCTACTTGAGGACCGTGGTAGAAATGAAGAGTGAAAAGTACGATATTTGTGTTTCAAATATAGTGAAGCTAAAGTCATAAGTTTCCAGTAAATATAAACTTAAGTAAAGTACAGATTCTCAAGTAAATGTACTTCACTATCAGTCCTCCTCTGGTGTTAACAGTTATTCAGCTATCTTCAAGCCAAGTTTCACTTTAAAGCATTAAATCATTAAATTAAAGTTGTTATTGATAAAAATGATTTATTTTTTAGTGAGCGTCTGTTTAAAGATACTAACTTGTTGGCATTACTTTTTGTCCCCACAGCAATCTTAGTTTGATGCATTTTTGAATGTTTACAGAATGTTACAATGTTCTGTTAACAGAATACAAACCACAACTCATAATTCTGAAAATCAATTTAATTATAATTAAGAGATTTTCCTTTAAATGACATTCAGTGGGCTACATGAATTATCTAAACATTTCTAGTTACGGCCTTCAAATCGAAGTTGAATTCGCTGTTCTTCAAGGTGCTTTGGAGGCTCGTTCTGCTTAGCTTTATTGATTCCTGTTGGACAAGGAAAAAAATACAGGTGCACCTCAAAAAATTGAACGTTGTGAAAAGTTCATTGTTTTGAAACTTATTTCAAACAGTTAAAGGTTAATATATATTTTCATAACATGTAAAGTAAAACCTGTTTAATTATATTTTTTGTTTTTTTATTTTGATGATTAGCGCTTACTCATGAATGGCAAAAATCCAGTATCTCAAAATATTACAATATTTCATAAGATCAATTAAAAAAGAAAAAGTTCTTTAAAATATATTCATTTATGCACTCAGGGCTTTTTTAGCACAAAAACTACAGCATCAGTGAGGAGTGAATGGAAGCGATCAGTGAGCATTATTATTGAGCTTCAGCTCATCTGTATTGATGGATTGGTAGTTTCTCCTCTTTCTCTTGACAATATCCCACAGATTCCATATGGTGTTGAGGTCAGGCATGTTAACCTTGGCATGGTTGAATAATAACAGTTCAGTACATGAACATAACATACTGTGAGTCTCAAACACCATCGTTTCCTA
>JAUMHQ010000069.1:7841774-7856388 GCA_032361165.1 Enteromius paludinosus
TTACAAAAATGCCTTATAAGAAAATATTACAGGTGTGCATCTCAACACAGAACAATGACACTGACATGTTTTAAGATTTGTCAGAGCAAGATCTTTTCATCTGAGACAGCTCAAACATGCAATTCAGTCTGGGACTAGCTTAAGCCTTATCTGTGAAACTGGGGGTATGGGCCTTTTCCCGGATAGGAATTAGATTAAGCCAGGACTAGAGCTTTGCTAATTTAGAATTTTTAGAAACATGTCTAACAAAAATGCATTATCTGTGAGCATTGTAAGACCAAACAATATCAATTATGTATTTTAAGATATCTCAGTGCAAGCCTTTTCCAGTTTACAGAGCTCTTGGAATTTATTTTAATCTAGGACTAGTCTTAAACCCTGTTCGGCAAACTGCCCCTATGTGACCACAGAAAAGCAAATTAATATGACGCACTGACGTAATTAATATGCATATTCACGTATGACGCCATCTAGCGAGTTTTCAAGCTGACTTTAGCTACTTTCGATTGAAAAAAAGTTGGCAACACTGCACGCAGCCCCCGCACTACTCTCCATTGGAAATGAATGACTTCCGGTCTGACTCTTGTCGTTAGTCGTGTGCAGTGGAAAGGCGTCTTGAGAGAGAGGGAGAATATGACACACCTTATCCTAGCACACCAAATAAGAAAAAGAAGGAGGAGAAGAAAATATGCACAAACATCATTGGTTCTAGCCTCTATCCCTTATTTAAATATGCTAAAGTAAACTAGTCGTGAGATAAGTCCGCGGGTTTAAGCAACCCCAATAACGTAATATTTAGCCCCTGGAATGCGACTTATAAACGGAACCACGTCAAAAAACGTGTATTTTACCCAGGCCGGCTCCAGAATAAAATCACTGAGGGTGCGCTTTAAATTAGTGAGGCTGCTCACTTCTGGTTGGCTGCTGTTTCTCACCACAAGTCTATCGCAGAATTGCAGCTTTATAAATACGTCGAATTCTCCATGGCGTCAGAATTGTATATAAATCAATTGTGCGGGTTTTGCTGTGAAAACCTGGCAACCCTGCATGAGAGTTAGGCAAACGGCGTGCGCTACTCCAGTTTAAACAATGTAAAAATCCAAACGTAAGTAGTTTTTTTGTAAAAGTGTGCGTTCATATCAGGGTATACAGTCTAATGTCCATGTCCGAAAAATGTTGCCTAGGTAGGCTCTCGTGAGTCGTCGGTGATTGGCCTAATCAAGCTGTAAACTCACAGGTGCGTTTGCGAAGATGCTTCTCCTGAGGATATTCTTGGCCATATCCCTTATAGCTTTACTTCTGTTTGTTTTTCTAACATTGTACAATGAAAACTGCGCCCTGAAGGCACATTCCGGGTAAGAAACACAAACATTAATAGTTTGTTCTAAATAGTTTGTTCATCTGATTTTTTTTTTCTACTAAAATGATTCCGTCGTGTAATGCAGTAACAGTTATAACTCTGCTACCCTTCTCCTTAGACAATATGATTTCTTATGGGTGGAGGCAGTCCATGTCGCAGATTTCAAGAGAGCTGAAAAACCTGATCCAACCAACAGTTCAGCTATCACGGGAGCAAACACTACAATGAGCCCTCATACTCTTGGGACTCAATCAATCCTTGTGCCAGCTATGGACAAGCACAACTTTACCTCTCTGCCCCAGTGGGAATTTGATGATGTGTATCGGTTGGATCCACAGTTTAAACCGAGTGTAAGTATAGTAGACAACAACAAATAGAGAGAAAATTGTGAACATCCTGCTGAAAAATAAGCATCTTAAACCATCCTAATTATGCTTTGCTGGTCTTCCAGACTTTTAAGCTAACTTAAAATTTTACAGTGTCCTTTCTTCTTCGTTTATTCATTTTGGACTTTTTGAATGTGACATACATAATTTTACAAAATGGCCCTTATTTTATGTGATATGCGTGCCTCTGTCCTTGGCCTCTTCTGCCAAAAATAAATGATTGGGCATTTTGTAAATGTTTAAAACAATCTTTTAAGTTGTTCATTCTATTTTAATTACCTTTCTCATTTGTTAATTCTTAGTCTTGTCATGTAAATATGAACGATTTCCAATATTTCACTGATTAATGTAATTGTATTAAATTTGTAAATGGAAAGAAAGTTTAGTTTCTATGGCTGCAACACAGTCCAAAAAGCTGGTACAGGCAAAATAAAAGCGAAATATTTCTGGAATATCAAAGTTAAATATTTTTTGAGCAATTCCCAATAAGCAGATGAGTTAAGCAGTTCCAAACAGCAGATTTTTGCTTAATTTGGGTTGTTCATAAAATAGGTTGTGCCCCCTCAAGTGGGAACTGCATGGTCTCACTATATCATTCTACATGAGCCGTAGACGCCTGATAATATGACATAAAACTGTTTTTAATTTGTCAGGTTTTACAGGGTTTTCAATATGTTTTTCAGAAATGCATGGTGTCCTTGAGAAACATTTCTAACCCAGTGTTTAAGGAGAAGTTTATTCCAAACATTCAGCTGTTTTTACAAAGTGATCATCTCAACATGAGTGAGTGGAACAGACTTTATCACTTCAACAACCCTTTTGGCTATATGGGGCACAATTACACAGGTTTGTTTCATCTGAAAGCATAAATGTGATAATACATTTGGTTTCTTAACATGGTTTTAGAATAATGCACTATTTTTCTTTTTCTTTTTTTTTTTATAGCCACAAAAGCAGCTGTTGACACCATCCCTAAACTTGCATCTACCCAATTATTACAAGTACCCACAAGAGCGAAGGATGGCTGCATTCGCTGTGCTGTTGTTGGGACTGGCGGCATTCTCAATGGCTCCAGGCTAGGAAAAGAGATTGACTCTACTGATTATGTGTTCAGGTAAACTGAAAAGTTGGCTTGGCAGGTGAAATCAGTCAGTTATGTGTAAATCAGGAAATCTTGTCAAAGCTTTAACCTCTTAAAGAGACAATCTACCAAAAAATGAAAACTGCCCAATCATTTACTCACCCTCAAGCCATCTTAGGTGTGTATGGTTTTCTGCTTTCAGACAAATACAATTGGAGTTGTATAAAAAAAATATTCTTCAGAGCCTTATAATGGCAGTGAATAGGGGGAGAGATTTCAAAGCCCAAAAATAGTGCATCCATCCATCATAGAAAGTACTCCACACAATGAGAAAATTAAAGAACACCGAAACATGTCATTTTCCTATCAACCAACACAATATAATTACCAAGTGAGCTGCAAATGAGCCTCGTCCCAAATAAAGAAATAAAGAAGCCACAGTCTGAAATAAATTAATACCCATGTAAAAAATCCTCTCCCTTCTATCATGCACGATCTCCTCTCTCCTAGAATATGCCAGCAATTTGCTAAGTGCAAACGTTTGTAAAACACATTGCGTGGTTCATAATATTATTTTCCTCCCATAAATCTTGCTCAACTTCTGCAGTTGCATATTCAATAACTCTGTCCATGCCTTTTCAGTGCTAATTCTTTACTGCGCATTTAGTAAAATATGACAAAACCATTTTAACGCCAAAAGATGGTGTGCACTGGAGCAAGCTATTAGTAAATCTGGCCCTTAATGTTCCTCTGATTGCATTCATCTGAAAGAACAAAGTCATATACAGTATATAGCTAGGATGGCTTGAGGGTGAGTAAAGCTTGGGGTCATTTTCATTTTTGGGTGACCCTATTTAATCACTTGTTTGTTTGTGCTAGGGTGAATGCAGCCATTACAGCAGGCCATGAGGAGGATGTTGGGAAAAGGACGTCTGTTTATGTGCACACAGCACATTCCTTAATCCAGTCCCTCATGGTGCACAAAAAGAGAGGTTTCAAACAGATTCCTACTGACAAGGTGTTTCTAAACTATCAGCTGGTTTACTATCACTTTAGCTGAACCTGTAAAAGTCTTTATTTAATTCCTGTTTTTTTTTTGTTTGTTTTTTTTGTTTTATTGAAAGGACATTAAATATGTTCTAATCCCTGAGGGTCCAAGAGACTACAACTTTCTTGAGTCCCTTATGAAGAATAGAAAAATACCATCAGGAGCATATCGTGGACGAACGTAAGTCATCCTAACAGAAAAGTAATTATCAATCGATATTTGTTATCATGAACCAGTAGTGCAAAATATACAGCCCACCTGATCATTCCTTATGGCCCACAGGCCAAGAAACTGAAAAGGTGCCACATGAATAACACAGGGGTTGCATTTAACAAGCTAAAAGCTCCACACTGTCCCTCTTTATTTATTTATTTATTGCAGTTTGCATACACTGGCAGCTCCAAAGGCTGCTCAAAATCCTGCCATGCTGTGTTTTTACACAGGGTCTTTATCTTATTTGTAATTTAAATACAATGCAGTTTCTTTCTGGACAATGGTGATTCTAAAATAAAAATGCCAGGACCCTATTGTTAGAGATGTACTTATAGGGAAACTACTACTGTAACAAAGAAAACGTTTATGCACATGAGGCTAACAGAGCAGTCTTATTTAGTTTTTTTATATCAATGTTGTGGTTCTTTCACTTTGCACATTCAGTTTAACATCAAGTTAAAGACGTCAAACTTTAGCATTCAATTTTAGACGCTTAATGTGTTTTTTCTTGCTTCATCTGCGTAATAAATCCACAACCTTTGATGATTATGCGGAAGTCTTTCTTGTTGCATAAACTGCAAGGATGCACAAATAAGAAATGAGTACCCCCACCCCTGTCTTAAATCAAAAATGAGAATGATTAATAATTTTCACTTAATTAGGCCTGTCTGCTTTGTGTTTGGCTGTTGTGGTTTAAGGATGCCTATTGTTCAGTGAGCTATTATTATTTATTATTTTGAAGGCCAAGGAATTATTACAGCGGCCATTTTAATGAAAGTTCTTATTACATCCTCCATCCAGACTTTCTCCGATATGTGCGTAACAGGTAAGAGGTGAAATTTCTATATACTGGTATAGAGTGCATGAACTTATCAGTTCATTATTTGTTGATGCTTGTGTCTTACATTTTGTTTTGTAGGTTTCTTAGGGCAAAGCAATTGAAAACAAAAAGATGGTGGCTGGTCAGGCCAACTAATGGAGCATTTACTCTTCTGATGGCTATGCACACATGTGACATTGTAAGTGTTATTGTAATAATAATAGTAGTAACTATAATACAGTTGTATTTTATCAGATGGAGTGAGCTTATTTTATAGTAATGCCATGTTTTTTCTGCTCTCCTGCAGGTGAAAGTCTATGGATTTTGCACGGATGACTATAAGAAATATCCAGTCTACTACTATGACACCAAACACACTAAACTAGTGTTTTATGCTAATCACGATTATCGTTTGGAGATGAGGACCTGGAAGCAACTTCATGATGACAAATTTATTTGGATATATTTGGGAAAATCAAAATGAATCTGGGTTTCCTGCAAGAAATTCATCATCTTTGAAATGACCAACAAGAACAATAGACAAAGAATGTGGTTGAGATAGTCCCCCTCAAGTAGAAAGTGTAAATTGTTGCAATTTCGTTTTATTATACATTTTTGTATCGTTAGTGATGTATTTATATTCTATAATAAACCATTTAGTATTGCATTGCAACTCAATAGAAGACTTAATCCGTTTTAGGAAGAAAAGGATTATGTTGCACACTGATATTATCTCTTTGCTAATAATTTCTACATATTTTAACATTTTAATTTAATTGAACATTTAAATTTAACATTGTTCAGGGCTGTCAGACTCAATTCCTCAAGGGTCCTTAAAAGTTTTTGCTCCAAATATTTAATTTTCAAATAAGCTGGAATGACTTGATTAGTTGGATCAAATATGTTTAGGGTGAAATTTCAACCATGACAACCCTAAACTGGTTTATAGTTACCCCCCAAGACATCTCAGGACATTACAACGTCCAGGCACTAGATGTCGCACTAACTTTAGAAACTATCACGAATTAACCTGGGAGTCCCAGATGTTCTCCTTAACTAAATTACCATGAACGAATACGAAGGCCGTTATGAAATAATTGTTAAATCAGCGTCGAGTGAACACTTATGGTATGGATTTAAGTTGTAATATTTGTACGATGCATTATATAGACGTCTCTGGAACATTACATCTATCAATTTGAACACACAGTATTTTATAGGACTTCATGTATGAAATCCTTTTTCTGAAATGTACAAGAGTCTTAACAGCGCACCTTTCAGGAAGAGCGAGCACTGCTGAGGCGCGTGACTGATCCGCGCGCGCTCACGCACCGGTGTCAAACACGTTCAAGTATGGCATTGCTCTCTTGCGATTTCCCGAATAGAAACGGAAGACATAAACGGGATTATACTTATTGAACTTCGTCGGCTTCGTGGAATAAGTGGTTTTAGGCTGTTGTATCGATCTGAATACGCGTTGGTGAGTATGTGATCCTACGGCTCTACACGACAAGTGCATTACTTATTTAAAATTTGATGAAATAACAAAGCGAGAGGTAACCGTTCAGGAAAGTTGTCATTAATGCTTATGCTTAATTTGTATGTTTTATTGTCCGTCCTACTGTACTTTTCATAACAACGAAACGGTCAGCGAAGCGCTCAGGTTGCCTTGGAAGTGATTGGTTGCTTGTTTATTATACATACAAATACATTTTCAAGATGCAATAAGATGTTTTCTTGAAACGGCAACAACAGCAAAGTTGCGTTTTGTCTACAAATGTTATTTAAACGTGTATATGACTCTACGGACCGAGACATGATAATACAGCATGTCTGTTTCCCCCTTAGGTTTCCCTGTGATGTTCTGGCTTTAAGGATGGCTTACATTCAGTATATTCTCGCTCCTCAAGAGCAGTCATCTACTTCATGTTGCATAGGACCATGAATTAAAAACTAATACTAAATGTTTAGACCATATGTGTAAAAACAAAACAAAAAGTGATAAGGAAAACCAAAAGCCAAGTGCAAAGTTTAATGAACAGCTAGAATCATGACATTGTGAATCCAGATTATAACACTTTTCTGGAAGCTGGACAAAGCCATGGGAAAGGAGCAGGACCTTCTTCTGGCTGTGAAGAATGGAGACCTTCCTTTAGCTCATAAACTACTAGCCAAGATCAAGACCAACCGAAATAGTAAGTAGGCTGCTGTTTTTTTTTTTTTTTGGCATATTTTTTTTCCATTTTTGAAAACATTATCAGCCACAGACAAGATTATACTTAACATTAATTACGTATCTATTGATAGTTTCTGTTTCACATTTAAAATATTACAAATGATGCAATCTACAACCTGATACCCTCTACAGTCCTCTTTGAAAATGCTGTTATTGTGTCCCAGAATACATTTCGGGAAAGGAATTCATTTTCAACCCCATAAGTTGTTAATTTGACTTGCCTAGATGTTTCTGTGTCTAATATTAAGATTAACCATCAGGGACTCATTTATTTAACATCTGAGCTGCAACAACAGTGGCAATAACACTAGGCTAATTGCTGAATCAGCCCTGTATGACATCAAACAACAGCTGCATCCAAACTGAACATGAAAAGACCATTAGCTTCTCTTGACCATTCCAGTAATTTATGCACTTCATGTAAACACTGGATGCAAATAGGTGCCTTCAGACATCAACTGCAGTTACAATGTCACGTTAAATCCTTTTTTGGGAATTAAATCCAGTAGACTGTCTACTCACTAGGCGGTCAAGGGTCAGTTGTTGGCCAAGTTGGTGCAGTGCACCTGCAGAGGATGTTTTCAGGACAGTCTGTAAGTCTCCCCCCAAGCAGATGGAGACTGCTTTGACTGGAGGCCAAACAGAGTCAGTTCATGGCAGGTCAGACGGCTCCTCTGCAAACCTGAAAGGTTATAGTCTGTACAATCGTCATATTCTGCTACAGGATTTTGATGGCAGTGTGAAGTCTTTGTATATTAATATTAAATGTGTTTCTCGTCACGCAATGCCATGTGAATCTTAATCGCTTTCATAAAGTGTCTAGGAGATTGTTTGGTTTTACAAAAGGCAATGGCAAGAATTTCTTAAAAAGTGCCTAATTTACTGTCATGTCCCTAGTAAAAGAGTAATACATTTAAAATAAATGCATTTCATACTAACAAATCTTTTAACAGACATATGGTTTGAGACTTAATGACATAAAGATTATAATTAAACTTTACTTGGACTATTGCTTGTGCACAACGTACATTTCCTAATATAGTGCCTAAAATGTGTGTTAATGTCACTATTGATGATGATTGTATGCTCTTTGAATAATACATAATTTTAAAATTTAATATATTTTAAAGTGTACCTGATGTATACTTGCAATAGCTCCACTTTTGCACGACCTCAGTGTATCTTTAGTTGGATTTCAGCACTTCTTCTACACAAAGTGCAAAATTAGTTGTTTCAATGTAAGTATACCAATTTATAGTGCCACTGGGGTGGTACCTTTTCAAAAGGTATACTTTTGTACCTACAGTATTAGGTTCAAATACTGTATGTACACTTTAAGTACTAATATGCACCTTTAAGGTACCAAAATGGACCCTTTAGGTACAAACGCATACTTTTTGAAAGGGTACGCCCCCAGTGACAGCTTTTGTACCTTTATTTCTGAGAGTGTAGAGTACATTTTGTTGAGGATTTGTAGTATGCTTAGCATGAAATAAATGTATTTTAAATACATTTTAGTATATTTATTTTTCATTAAGGTGGTCTAACTGCCCTACTTTAATTGTAACCTTGTTATTTATTTAAAAATTCAGGTAAAACTAAAGAAGAGACAGACCATGAGATCATTTATTTTGTATTGTGACTTGCGTCAGATATAGATAAGCTGAAATAATGTAGAAAGGGGACTCGGTTCTATGCATTGTAAGTTGATTGGATGCAGTCAAATCTTGATGACTAAATGATTGGAAAAGTTCAGCATACAAAGATCGAGTTAAAAAAAATAGCAAACATTTAAAAACAAAATAAATTTTTATTTATTATTAAAATAATATTTGATGCCTCTAATTCTGTTGACTGAGCTTACTGCATCTTATTTTGGCTTAAATTGAGCATTTAAACCTGATATTCTTAAAAACCTCTTTCCTTTTTGCCAATATTTGTAATCTGGTGTTCATCTCTACCCCCACCTGTCTTGTTACAAATCAGGGATAACCCATATGGCAAACAGACAGATTAACTTTAAAGAGAGTTGGATTTCAGCACACCATCATCAGGGGTCTTTTGCTTTCAGTCGCTTTTGTTCCCTAGAAATGTTGTAGCCCTGTAAAACGTTGGGGTTCTGTATGAGCGGACTGAAAGCCATGTTTTTCCACGCAAATCATGTTTTCCACAAGCTTGTACATGTTCTAATACTCTCTCCTCTTGTTCATGACAGATGGGTCAGGCTACTCAGGACTGTTTTGGAATCTGCTCAATGGGTTAATCCATGAGCGATGTTGTCAGTCATCACTAGATCTAGTATAAACTCTGTAAGTCAGCCGTTCCTTCAACTTAGCAAACAGGTCCTGCATCTTAAAGTCAGCTTTTAAATATTCATCGAAACTAGAGATTAATTAACGGATGGACAGTATTATTAGCATTATGTGAGAGCTTGCATACATTTACTATTTTTAGCATAATTAGTCTACAGAACACAAGGCTTCTGTAGAAAACACTAACAGCACACACAAACAACTTTTACATCTAGGTCCTCACATTTATTAGAAATGACTGCATGAGGATGCGCTTTTCTGCCTTTGTTTTAATTGACTTAAAGTGATTGTTGACTGTCGAGAGGATTTTCTTTTTCCAGAAAGCGCTAAAGTTATAAAACTTACTGACTTTGCTCACACAGGGTTTACTAACAACTTCCTAGGGCTATGTACAATTAGTGCAAAAAAGACTAAATCTATGCTTGTTGAAGTGAATTGACAATATGTGGTGATTTGGTGATAATATAGCATAATTAGAGCTTCACAAGCATTTTTAAAAGCATCCCAGTGACACCAGGTTAAGTAAAGGATTTTTGGCAAATCCTGTTTTGCATTATTTCCACACTGTTCTTAAACCAGGATAAAGGATGTCTCATGTAAATCTAACTATGTGATGACATATTGGTGACCATGCACCGTAAAATCTCATTGGCTTCTATCCCACGACACATAGCTGTACATTTTAAATATCAAATATGTTCTGTTTCTTTCGGTGAAGAGAGACAAACCACTTGTTGTTGGAAACACAGCATCATTTCTGGTTAGTACATGGTGTCAGAGGGAAAGTGATTGTTTATAACTATAATAAATATGGGTGTGATTTAGTGTAATCACTTAACTTTTCTGCTTTGATTTGTTATTTCCTGTTTCACTTCTCGTTGATGCAAATGATAATGAATCTCTATGGGCTTCAAAGATCTCAACACCTTTAAATCCTCACTGGCTTATGTAATTGTTAGAGCAAGTCATTTAAAAGCAAGAAGTCACCACTTTGAATAAGTAATTTCAGAGTAAAATGTACACATACATGCCCTTATTAGTTTTGCTTTATTATAGTGAGACAATAGCCTGGATTATATTTGACCTCTGTGACCCAAATGTTCTGTATTGTAAAGTTGAATAATGACCTACATTGAGACTTAACATAATCTTTGGTATCACTATGGCCATTGGTCATATGATCCACTGAGATTCAGCTCATTCAGAACAGATTTTCTTAAACAAGACGTTACTGGCCTAGTTATTTCCAGAAGCATTAATTTCACAAAACATGATTAATTGAAGCTTCCATGATAAAATAAAAAAAAAAAAGTCTTTTTTCGGAGAAAAGTCTAGCAAGGTAATTGTAAGCTTAATTCAAGCTGACTGGTTCTCAGCAGGTTTGTTTACAGTCATCAGTACCAAAACAACCTTACAAAAGCAGGCGAAGAAACCAGACTGTTTAAGAGATATGAAATCAGAACACAGTGTTTGCTTTCGTTGTAATGATTTTATCTTCCTTCAAGTGAGTGACTAGGCTCAATCTGTATAGATTATCTTAAATACCTTGTTTCTAACGTCCTCGTACATGATTGGTGAAAGATTTTTATTTTGAAGAGGAATAGAATAGATAACCATCATGGATATGCATGTAGTCTTTGCTCGATGGCCAAAAGCTTTTTTTGTGTTGCAGTATAGTTGTGAACAGAAATATTAAGACAGAATTTTAGAAAGCATGTGATTTGGTGGTCTGATTTATTTTTGGGTCATTCCACAAAATCAGTGCCTTTTGCATCCCTAAGCAATAATAAACATATTTAATGTAACAGAAAATAAGTGTACTATTTAAAAATATAGCAATACTGTGTATGTTTTCATCAATATTACATAAAAATAAGTGAATTCAATATTATTTTAAATCATTTAAATAGTGTTTATGTTGGTAAGGTTTTTGGTCTGTCCCTTACTATGGGTTTTGTTCTTTTTCAGCACAACTTTTAATTTGCAATATGAAGGCAAAACTATATAAAAATCGCATTCGCATATTGTTCTCAATATAGTCTCATTGTTTTTGGCATAAGTATACATTTTCTCTGTAAAATATAAAACATTTTATTGATGTCCCCTGATTTAATCTCAGCCCTGTTACTCTCATAAAAACCCTTGTAAAATAATGTACATTCAACACATTATTTCTTGGAGGTTACATCATCTGTCAAACCAGGATTTCTACACTTAAAAAACAAGCATGTTTCTCCCACTCCTCTATTATGTTCTATTTTTGATGATTTATAAGGCTTGACTGAGGTGGGGGATCAATCCTGTTACCATTTTTAAAATGTAAATTTAAACCAATTATTTTCTAACGTTAAATACAATCAATACATACAAGTAAAATCCTTTCAAAGTGTACAATATGTGCTTTTATGAACTTGACTATTTGTTAGCATCTAGCAAATTTGTTTGAAATCGTCAAACCTGTGGCTAACAGGGATGACATTGATTAGGTTTGACCCTGTTTTTAAAAACTCGGTGTAAAATTCAAAGTTCAGCCTCAGTATATTATTGAGCTAATGCCTATGCCACTAAGTCTAATTAAACTGTAGTATTTAGTAACACTTGTGTCGTAACAGGTGTCTTAATTTCATGGATATTTGATTCAACTTATTTTAAGTAAAAAAAAAGGCCCTGGTTTCATGGAATGACCCTCATTTCATAATAATTATTATGCAATAAATTAAAGTAATAATTAACATTGTGTTTAGGAGTAACTATTTACGTTTAATAGAAATATGTAGTTTCATTGCAAATAAATGTAACTGCATTCTATTACAAGTACTGAGGAAAATGTGCAATTAAATTCGTTACTTAGGAAAATGTGAACAATTGCCAAGGAGGTCGCATCTGAATATTTTCATACACATACAGATATGATTGATTTCCTTCCCAAATTACATTGACTGCTTTAAAATACGAAACAAAATACGAAAGTTTAGGAAACTAAATAGAACACATGCTTATTCGGTTTATTTCATCGCTATGCAATGATTTGATTTCAAAAACTGAGGATGATCTCAAAGTAAAAAGAGGTGCTCAAGTCTGATTTTGTGGAAAATAAAGGTTTAAAATTGAGCTTGTTTTGGGTGGAACAACTTGTCCCCTGGAGCAGTACCCTTAAAAGGACATACTTTATTTTCAGTATGTACTACGTACCTATTTGTGGTAAAAAAAAAAGATATAGATTTGTTGTTTTAAGGGTACTACTCCAGGGGCAAACTGTTGTACCCCAAAAGGTTAATTCTTTTGTCCTTATTGTGTTGAGTGCTACTGTAAGGTAAAGCCTGCCTGCTTAAATATTGAAAATTATTAACAGTTCACAAAACATTCATTAGAAATTTAATCAAATGTAATTAGTTACCCTTAATACAGAAACTGAAATAGCTACACACACTACTTAAATATGGGTCACTTGTAATCTTTAAACTTTCCAAAGAAATCTTCCCAACATAGTGCATGTTCGTGGTCCAGTGTGGGTGTTGTATTTTGCAGAATGACAATCTATCAGTGAAACTTTGCCTTTCAGACAAAGGTTTGTTTGAGTCCTTTGCAAGATCATTTACATTATTTCAAATGTACACTGAGCCAGTAAGTCACCTTTGTGTGCAGTCACGTTGTGCCTGTTACATAACCAGCCCCTTTGTTTATCTCCGCTCATCCACTGACAGTGAGCTCAGACACCTTGACAATTTTCCAGTTGTTTTGTTCAGTGAGGCTTTCATCATGTGGCAGAACGTTGTTTAAAAAATGAGCCGAGATCCAGTGTTTTGGAAAGGTATTACAGTAAAACCTTTTTCCTATGTTGTGGTGGTAATTCCCTTTGAGCACACTGTCACAAAGGCTCATGGGATAACAGTAATGTGACTGCTGGATCTTGCGCGCCACACATAAAGATGCTGAAATCCACGTGGTAGGTTGTTCAATCTTAGATTATTGAGAAGATGCCTATAAGAGGCTGCTAATAATAATACTAATGAAAGATGTTGTTTAGCTTGTGTTTTACTGTGCTGTTTACTGGAACAAATTGTAGGTAGGTCATTCAACTCTATTACCCCAAATTGCTTCTGGCAAGCCAAACCAAATCACTAGTGATCCATCTAATTAAAGTCATTATCTAATCTGTTGAGAGATTGACCTCCGACACCTACTTCTGTTCCTGTACATTTCAGAAAAGTGTTTAGTAGTGTGTGTGCTTGTGTTTTTTTCAGTCATCAATTTCAAGGGTTAGTCTAATAAAAATAAAATAGATTTTCTTGCAAATGTACTTTTATTAGTTATTTTTGTATTTCTAATTGTATTAAATTTATAGTAAAAAAATTTAATAAAATAAATAAACATATATATATATATATGCCAAACATTCAAACTTTTGATTTTCTTTACAATTAATAACTTTTAAACAAATGACTTAATTTAGAAATTCATTATAGAAGTGTATTGAAGTCTTTTTTTTTCTTCACACATTTTTGACCTAACATAAAACTTTTCTTTTATTTACACATAAATAAATAAAAAAAAAAGTTCATGACTTTTGCCTATATTGTTATGTTTCTGTTTGGTTTCGTTTTCATGTGTCCTTGTTTTGGTTTCGTTTTGATGTCCATGTGCTTTCCTTATTTGATCTTTCCGTTGTTTGAATGTTCATTGTCCGTGATTAATGTTGTTTACGTTGTGCTTGTATTCTCCTGTTGAGACCTTCTAAGTTTATTATTAAAAGATTATTATTTTGTTCAAAATTCTTCGTCTTCTACGATCTCCTTTCCTGGAACAGCCATAACATATATAGTAAAAATATCAATATGGAAAATTCTTTTAGATTTTTATTATAAAATGTAATCCTATGATGGCAACGATTTAGTTTTGTAATGCCACATGATCCTTCAAAAATGATTCTAATCTGCTGATTTGGTTCACAAGAAATGTTTTAATTAGGGCCGGGACTTTAATTAATTAATTACACAAAAATAACACGTAAAATCTTTTTAACGCATTTTAATCACACTTATTTCTGCACCGCGGAACGTTTCTCACTGGATGAGTGTCGCCGGACTGATTATACTGGAGCACCAACTAGCGTTTCTAATGTTCTGAATGTACTTGAAAGTAGGGATGCACCGATCCA
>JAUMHQ010000069.1:7900988-7911729 GCA_032361165.1 Enteromius paludinosus
ATCAGTACATTACAGAAAATAATGAACTTTATCACAATATGCACATTTTTTGAAAAGGACCTGTATATATATATATAAAATGCATATATAATTAGTTCTGCCAATATAACAAATTGCCTAATCACATTTTTTCTGAAAATTAAACATTACAGTTTTTCAGTATACTTCTATAAATTGCAAATTGTCATTGAAATTGAAAATGACTACAGATTGCTTTAAATACTCCTTTAAGAAGTCATACACTCACAATATTTCCATACTAAAACTTGTTCTTCCTCTTCTTTCACTCAGGGGCATTAATACAGTGAAGTCAGCTGGGAGCATTCTTGATGACATAGGGAACATGTTCGATGATCTTGCTGACCAGCTGGAAGCCATGCTGGATTGACCTACTGTAATTCCTACAGGTATAACCATTGTGTGGGGCCTTCACATGGGAGCTTCTGGATGTTTCCGACATCTCACACTTTGTTTACGCACTTCAGTGATCCTGCTTACAAGCATTGGTTTTTATCATTTGAATTGAGCTCATTTAATGGACGGCTATGTGTCTGTTGGCTGGATGGTGCCTCAAATTTCCAAAAGATCCACTTTAGAACTTCAACATATCTTTTACTGTTGCTTTCTGCATCTTCGTCACGCTCAGACAGGAGGTATATACAGTGAAGATAGCGGAGTGTAAGCACTTACTGTTCAGATCATCTGTACTAAAGTTCTTTCAACAGAGACACTTTAATTTCCTGTTGTGCTCACAGTTGGCCTCTAGCAAATGGATATACGGTGTAAAATCAAAATGAGATACAACCTAAACTCGTTTTCAAGTGCTCTGAGATTCATCACTGCTTAAAAGCAATAATACAGCTGATCAAAAACATAACCAAGAAAATGCTTGATTTATTAATGATCCAAACCTCGTGGACCAAGTATGTTTAACTGTACTGTAAAAAAAAAAGGTCCATACCAACAGAATCAGTGTTGTACAGTATATTTTTAGTTTCACTGTACATTGTATGTTTCAATCTGTGCATAAGAATCCAATTAGAACTAAACATGTTAAGAAAATTAATTTTCTTAGCATATTAATAGTATATTTTGACAACCGTTGTGCTTGGGGAAAGAGAAACATTATATGGATTACATCTATTATATATTTTTGTACCAAAATGATAATTTATTGGGTTTGTCAGGTTAAAATGGAAAGTCCCTCTTTGTAAATTTGGAAATTGAGATGCTTTCAAAATAGAAACTGTTGCAAAGCGCTACATTTTTAGGCCCGGCTAACCAAAAGGGAACTTTTATTTTCATAAAAGAGGGCCCATGTGGTTAAAACACACAAAAACATCACCATCTGGTAGATTATACAGGATAAAAAGTGTTCAAATGGAGCATTAATTTCTCTTCACCTCTGTGACTCTGTGGCACTTTTACCATCTTTATGTAGTGAATGCACTTTGTATCTTTTATTGTACAGATTTATTTCTGCATGTACTGTACACTGGCGGGACGACCAGTAATTGACTGAAAGCGAGCCTTCTCTAACTGTTTGATGTAAACTACATTGTTGAAAAGAATTATGTAAACACTGCGAGAAGACCAGACCATCCTGTTCTTGCATGCGTTCCTTTTGTAGGCAACAATCTGGATTTATAGGTTTTGTATTACGTGGTGTAATGATATTTTAATGGACAACAGCACTGTTGGTGCTACTGTATCATTTAAATGAGCACTGTGTACTTTATTTCCCAAGTTCATTCCTTACTGCAGTGCTTTGTGTGGCATTGCGCTGTTGCTTTGCCTGAGTGGGGCCACCAGTAACATACAGTAAGTATAAATACAGTAGGCCTCTAATTCATTCATTTGAACTACTTGAAGTATTATGTTTATTAAAATGGTCAAGAGATCAATCCTCAGACTTCTCATGTCACAGTGGCTCTAATAGTTGTTTTATTATGTAGTACCAGGTCATTGAAACTGTCTTTTGAACTCATAGAATAAAAATGATTTTTGATTTTATTGTAAAGACAAACTCCAGAAAAAGTGGAATAAAAACGAAAATGGGTTGATTTAAATCAGAAGCACCCATGAGGGAGAAAAGTGCAGAAAAAGAAGAAATTGTTCAGCCGTAGAGCCAGCTGTCCTGACATTTGGTGTAGTCGCAGACCTCTTCTGGTTTGAACCACAGGTTGATCTCGGCGTTGGCACTTTCGACAGAATCACTGCCGTGAATGATGTTCCTGAAGTGACAGAAATTGAATATTAGCAAAAACAAGTGCAGATGAATATGTACCAGACAAACGGATCCAAAGATAGTTACAGCGCTTTGTGAAAGTGTTCATGCAAGCAAAGCTTGTCGCATCAAACAAGACTAGAGGCTGTAAAGATGCTTCTGCTAAATATTTAGTTAAGAGTATGAATACTTATGCAATGGCATCATTGTAGTTTTTTATTTTTTAATAAATTTGCAAAGATGTTAAAAACCTGTTTTTTTTTTGTTGGGTTTTTTGGGCTATGCAGTTATGTTTATGGAGTGTACTGTATATTGATGTGGGGGGAAAGTAATTTAAAGTACAGTAGTTTAACATAACAAAACGTGGAAATGTGTCAAACGATTAATCGTGATAAATCACATCCAAAATAAAAGTTTTTCTTTACATAATATATGTTTATGCTGTGTTTATTTATTATGTTTATATTAAAACACACACGTGCAGTATGTACTTACATGTGTATTTACATGTAAATGCATTTATATATATATATATATATATATATTACTATATTTGATATTATATCTCAATATATTTTCATTAAATATATGCATGCATGTGTTTGTATTTATATATACTTAATAAATGCACACAGTACATACAAGTATATTATGTAAAGAAAAAAAATTATTTTGGATGCGATTACTCGTTTGACAGCACTAATATGAATACTTTCGCAGAGCACAAAATCTAATTCATTCTTTGCCACTAGCTGCCGCTTTTGGAGTATTAAAAGCTCACAAACATGAAACTTTAAAATGACCAGTTCCCTGAGGGGCTTGGAAAATAAATGCATATTATAAGGCAATGAAAGTGTCTTTTGACCTTGCATGCATGTCAACCTGTTGTTTGGGATTCCCAAAAACAAAATCTGAACCCGTAATAAGGCCATTTTTAATACATTAACGATTTTTGCAAAATTGGGTGTACACCTAAATATTCAATCTAGGATTACATTGTATTACATTCCGCTGGTTAAACACACTTATTTCAAATGTTATTTTAGATTACAGTGTAAGTTCTTACCGGACAACCTGAATGCAAAAGTCACCTCGGATAGTCCCAGGCTTGGAGTCAATGGGATTAGTCTCACCGAGCATTACTCTGCCGGTCCTTATAACGTTAAAACCCTCCCACACCTAAAAATATATCACAGAAATAACATTAGTCCCCTCCATAAAATGAATGAAGAATATTTCTTAGCAATAAGCAAGAAATATTATTAAATTCAGAGTGCCCTAGAGTCGCTCTCTGGGGAAAATAATATAAATAGGCTTACCATGGCAACCACAGGGCCAGAGGACATAAAACTGACAAGCCCTGGGAAGAAAGGCCGATCCTTCAGGTCACAGTAATGCTGTCTTAGAAGATCCTCATCGGCCTGCATTGAAGACAAGCATACAAAACATGAGCGAAAAAACTATTTGTGAATATTTTAAGGCCATATTAACTGGTCACATCTTGCAACTTCGTAGACCACAAGGACTAGCGTTAGTAATTGGTTTAACCCTTAGAAGACAAGCTCTAAATAGAGATCTCCACAATTAGAGACTTAAGTAATGAGAGTTAAGTAATGTAAATAAAGAAAATAAATTAAAAGGATTTTTTAAAACATTCTTAAGAAAGTATTTTTAATATATAAATATTTATAAACAATAATTGCCTCTATATTTTATTTTCAGCGACATCTGAGGGCTTTACTCTCTCTAATCATACACATCTAAATAATTATTTCACAGGTTAGATAAATCAGACCAGACAAGGAACTATAAAATTAAAGTTAGTCATTGATTTAAGCCTTAGAAGACATGTTTGTCTCTCTCACACCAAGAATAGAGCCTTTTACAATTACAGAGTAAAGGGAAAATGAACCGAGATTTAATCTGATAAAGTGGTTTTCAAAGTATCATCCTTTGAGGTAACAACGTTGATAACAGAGCTGAGCAGTAATGGTTTAAACTAGTGTTGCAAAACCATAGGGTTACCATGGTTTAACTATATTAACCATTATTTCCATAGTTAATTTTAAGGTAGGCTATACATGTTAAATTTCTTGTAACTTTCGCCACACACAAACTATGGCTGTAACTGCCATCTACAAATAACTCGCTCTCGGTGCGCTGTTTTAAGAGGAAAGGCAAACCCTATCAAAACAATTGAGCTTAAAAAGTTAATTCAATTTACCTGGATTAACTTCATAGCAACTAACTTGAAGCCTTTCTGTTCGAAACGCTTGATGATCTCTCCGATAAGTCCCCTCTGCACTCCATCAGGCTTGATGGCAATGAAAGTGCGCTCTTCATTTCCAGACATTGGGCTAAAATGCAAAGAAATGACCGTAAAACATAGCAGAAGAAGAAAAACAGTTTCAATGACAGAAGTGCGTTCAAACTTACGCCGTCGCACATCTGGCACTCTGGGGTGCAGGTGTGGATGGGGGTTTGGCTGAGGAAACCCCTGACCCCATCACTAATTACATGTCAAGTGACAGTGAGAGTCTTGCTTCCCTGTCTTAACCTCTATTGACGGCTGTCTTTGCACTGACAGCTTAAACCGTGAATAGTGATCTGATCTGATAGCTGTCCTCGCGCACCCGGTTCCAGCACGTTATCTAATCACGTTTTCATTTGAACAGACTTTATTTAGCCATATATTTTTTTTTTTAGAAAAAGATTATGACGGCTCAAAAAATTCAACTACTGGCTAACTTACTTATATTTGGTAAACTGTTACACTCACGTTTGTTTACCAAATCAGTGCACGCGCTTTATATGAAGTAGCGTACAGTAAGTTAGATCTGCGCGTGTGCAACATAGGCTACCAACTTTACATTTCAAATGTACCTGTCCATTTACATATTGACATTTTTGTCACACTAACAGTAATAAGAAAATAAAAAATATGTGAAAATATTTTTCTTACATTTTCTGACGACAGTCCACGAGTCAAGTTGATTCCTCACGCGCTTGCTTTGACTAATCCATGATCATCTGAGGTAAGTGTTTCATGGAGGTGGGCGGAGACTGATTCCAGTGCTTTGGCATTCGGTGATTTTTAATCTAGCTCTTGTGATATTATTCTAATATCACTTCATCATTTTATTGCCCCTACAACACACATATATATACTGTATGACTGTACTGGTTTAACTAGCTATACTTGTTAGAATTAAATGTCCACACTTGTATAGTGAAAGATCATGACACACACACAAATGAAAACGTTTGACTGGTCCTCGCTAGTTAAAAAAGCTTATAAATCAGTCAAAAGATGCTTTGATGTAGATCTAGTGTTTTGCACATGTTTCTGTGATGGGTAGGTTTATGGATAGGGGTTGGGTTAGGGTTCAAAAATATCAACTGATAGAAAATCAGTGGAAGTCTATGCAATGTCCTTACTAAGATAGCAAAACAAACGTGTGTGTGTGTGTGTGTGTTGGGGCAAAAAGAATGATGCAAAGATGAGGTCTTGCCAATAACTTTATTTTATTTATTTATATGTATAGATGGCAAATATAAATAAGATTGGGCTTGTTGCAGCACTTTATTCCAGTGAAAATTCTTGAGAGTAAGTTAAGTCAAATGTTTTATTTATTCAGGCATTATTCAGTGGGATTTTATTCAACAGTGTGATGATAATAATCTGTAATACTTTCCATTTTATTATATTAAATTTAAGTTTTAATAAAAAAATATATATAGGCTATTTTATTTTAAAATTACAAGACAAAAACCTAACTATTATTCTTTTATTTCCTTTTGTATACATCTAAATTTCTAAATGTATTAATTATAAATGAAAAGATTAACTCATTTAATTAATATTTTGTGATTTGTCTATCGTGTAACTTTAGTATCAACATTCTTTTCATCTGAGCTCTAATGGGTTATGGTGGTTCTAACCTGTAATTGCACAGAAAAATTCATTACGCAATCATAGCATTATTGCAAAGCATATTAGAGAATGATAAAATATCTGATTTGTTAAGTGCACCCAAAGTAATTTATCCACAGGGCACTAATCTAGCAGCGCAGGGTCGGCGATGGACTAATATACACCAGTTAAGCCAAGCATTACATTCTGTACATTCATGGCCACTATCTGTAGAACATATTTCCCTGGTGTGAGATCTGGGACTCATTAGACCATCTGTACAGTTAAGAAATATGCAGCAAATCCCTCAGCATCATACACTGAGTTAATCCTCAGGGAATCACTTCACTGCAGTCATGTCAGTTACTTATATGCACTTCCACACACTCTTTTTTGCAGTTCCATTAAATGTTTTATCCAACTGTCAGTTCAGTATCTAATGTATGCACAGTGTAGTGACATATTTGCCTCTTGTTCTTCTAACACTATTATTTGACCATTAGTAGTGTCTTTTGACAACTTGCAGTGAAGGCATGTGAGGCAGTTCAATTTCAGCCTTATGTAAAAGGCCTGGGTATTTGGATGACAGTAGTTCCTGGCAATTAAACGTGGCTTGTAAGTCCCAGTCCTCTTAAATAAAGGATTGCACTGCACTCACATGAAATGCAGGAGTGTGGGAAGGAGTCTTCATTGCTCATACATACACATTTTTATATTGGTGTAAGAGAGAGAAAGAAAGAGAGAGAGAGAGTATATACGTATACACTCAAATATATTTTCTTTTTTTAAATGTTCTTTATAATTCATTTAAATGACATCTCAATAAACATTTAGTTTTGGCTTATGTCTAAGAAAATATATTAAGTATGTTACAACATTTTATTTGCATGAATTTTAATGTCACTGGGAAAATAAATATACAGTATTTGATTAATATTAAATCAGAATGTAAATCATATGATGATTGTAGATAATGAGATTTGCGAAGCCTTTGCAATTTGATGTTGGGGAACGTTTTTAAAATATTCCACAATCTTTTTATGCACTCTTTCACAGATTGGAGAGCCTCTGCCTCTCTAAGACATCCCTTTAATAGCTAACCTTGTTACAGATGTCAATTAATTTAATTAGTTGCTAAATGTTCTCCCAGCTGAATCCTTCCAAAATGTCTTGCTTTTTCATTTTATTCAAATAATAATAAAAAAAAAAAAACCGTCCCAACATTTCCAGAATTCGGGTTGTGTCAAATAGACATAAGCTAAAATGAACCAGAGAAGTAAAAACACAATAGTTTTTATGTAGCAGTAATCATAAATGCAGTATGTTCAACTTTCCCATATACCATACAACCCTACCAAAGTTTTAGCGTTCTCAGTCTGTTATCCATTTCAGATATGACCCTGAAATGACAAGAATGACTGCTGATAAACTCTGACAAGTTTTAGTAATAATTCATGTTTGTATTCTCAACCCATCATTCCTATTTGCAGTCAATGCAGTTTTGGAAACGGAGGGATTTATGATGCTGACCCTGAGAAAAAGACAAGTTAAATGCCCCCAGTAACCCAAACAATCGCACCGTGCAATGTGGTAGTCATTTTATTGACCAATTTTTTTGTTGCAAAAGTTGGACCTTCACAAGTGAGTTTCAATTCAACAGAACCTGACAGAAACAATAATGTGGTTACATTAGTAGTCACATTTACCGTTCCGTGAATTTTCAAGAGTGTAATCCGTTCGAATCCATGTGCCATAATGCTTGAGGGCGAAATATTTCCCCACACACATTCTGCATTGCTTTCAAGTTGGACAAGACAATTTGTTCAAAAGACAAATCAGCTTAGTTTGAAAGTGAGAGTTCTTATATTGCAACACACATCAAAAAAAAAGAAAAGAAATAGGACTGCAACAGCAATTTGCTGCATATTTTCTCACCTACAGTATTCACTTATTTTACAGCCTTTATTTTCTTCACTGGAACAAATTAGCATTACAACACTTGCACACACCTATAGATCCTCTGGAGTGAATGGGTGCCATCACAGTTCGAACAACTGAGAAAAACATTACAATAATCTAAAAGTAATTCACACAATTCTTGTCCATCATTTAAAGGGTTAGTCCAAAAATGAACATTTTGTCATTAATTGAATGAATGAATGACGCATTTATATAGCACTTTACTGTGCATTGCCATACACCCAAAGCACTTTACAATCATGTGGGGGTCTCTCCTCAACCACTACCAGATGTGACGGCAGCCACAGGACAACAGCACCAGCGCGCTAACCACACACCAGCTACAGGTGGAGATGAGAGAGAGATACTGCCTATCAATGGATGGGGATTATTGGGAGGCACCCCTACTCTTTATGATGAGTGTCATAGGATTTTTAATGACCACAGTTAGTCAGGACCTCGGTTTAACGTCTCATCCAACAGACGGTACTCTTTTGTCCCCGTCACTATACTGGGGCATTAAGACCAACACAGACCCCAAGGTGAGCACCCCTTGCAGGCCTCTCTAACACCCATACCAACAGCAACCTTGTTTTCCCAGGAGGTCTCCCATCCAGGTACTGACCAGGCTCAACCCTGCTTGGCTTCAGTGGCCAACCAGGCTTGGGCTGCAGGGTGATATGGTTGTGGTTCTCACCCTGATGTCGTTCCAAACCCATAAGACCTTCATTCATCTTCGAAACACAAATGAATGATATCAGGGACCCATCCAAATCCAGAAACATTTTCTTTGAGCAAAAAAATGTTCGTAGCGTCGCAAAACTGTAATGAGTCACTGATGTCACTTGGACCTTGGACATGTGTTTTAAAAACGTTTCTGGATCTGGAATCATTTCAGTTGTGTTGCTGTCTAAGGAGGGATCCATTGATGACCAAGTGATTTCTTTAAATCTGTTCCGATGAATAACCAAACTGATCTATATCTTGGATGGCCTGAGGATGAATCCATAATTCCTTACACTCCAATATAATTCTGTAGCCTAGTTTATCATGTAGATCTTAGCTATCAGCAAAGGGACATGACACTCAGAGCTTGTATTTCCACATCCTTCCTTCTAACATTATATGCACTTATCTGACTAAATGGATAAATAATCCTCGACTAATCTCTCCAACAGTACTAGATGGGTTGTATTCCATGCTCTATTTTTACCAGGGCTTAAAGTAAGGATTAAATGAGGTAGCTGTCAAAAGGTAGTGTGAAGTACTGCCTGCTTCATAGTGACTGTAACTTCGATTTACTGTAAGTCACTAAAGATCACCCCCCTTTAGTTTAAATACAAATCGCTTCTGTACTTGGTATCAAACCCTGTTATTTGTTATACTTGTTTAATGTGGCAGAATATCAGTCAATCAGCACAAAAGCATTATGCAATACTCATTAAGGTCTAACAGCTCTGTGGAGAAACTCCAGGAAATATATCAGCCAGTAAAAGGTCTATTGTAAATTACACAATTTTCTCTTCTATCTGTTACTTTTGCTTTTAATTACATTTGTACTTTAGCAGCTTTATTCAGGTCACCTCATGAAAATGTAAATCACTGTGATTTTTTTTTTTTTTTGTTGCACTCTAATTTTCTGCATCATTTATTTGTCTGAGTTGTAGCAGGCAGAGTTGCACAGAAGCAATAATAAGTAGGTATTTTTAGTGTTTGATTTCCTTTCATTAGAGACTTCATTAAAATATTAGAGTTCTCAGACGAAGTCAACACCAACGTTAGAGCACAAACCAGAAAGTAAAAGGTTGTTACTCTTGTTGGCTGGAAACGTATATGACAAGGTTTGGAATAAAATAGAATTTTGTATTTGAAAGTTAAAAGTAGGGCATATATCAAAAAGAAGTTGTTGTTTTGGTTTAAACACTTTTCAGTGAGTTGACTCTAGCTGCAAAAAGTATGATAACATGAACTTTAACGTTTTCTGATATCACTAAACATATATTTCTTCAAGAAAAACATAAAATAATTACTTATTTTTTGCAAATTTCTGGTGTAGAAATTTTTCGTATGGTTTCACAGGTAATCATGAACCCATACCACCCCCCTGCCCCGTTGATTATACTTAAAGCCACATGAGGGCGGTGTAAAGGCAGTGCAGTCATTCCAGATGGCCTCTTTGCTTCGTTCTTGGCCTGCCAAACAGACGCTATCGTCAGAGCGATCCAGCTGATGATAGATCCTCATTCAGCTGCCCTCCTGCATGGATGAATTCGGGAGAACTGTAAATGAGGACTAGCATATGGTGGGTAATTTGGTGTGATTTACATATAAATTGATATAGAAAGAGAATTCCCATCCGTTCATACTTAACTTTCCACTTGTACTCGTAGCTCGTTTTAGTTGGGTACAAGTTTAGAGCTGCGATTTTCAAAAATACGATTTTTAAGGCACGTGGCGTTCATCTTGCAGTGCCTCCGCCATAATGGCGGGAAAGAAAATAAGGTGAATAACGCGTTGAAGGACCATAGAAGTTATATTAGGTCATATAAACACTAATATATATATACGTTTATGTGTATATATATATATGTATATATGTATATATATATATATATATATATATATATATGAATATGTATATG
>JAUMHQ010000069.1:7914703-7926743 GCA_032361165.1 Enteromius paludinosus
CTACATACCTTCTATGTACATATCAGAGAACAATTTAAAATATTCTCTCAATGCATTCTATGGCACCTTTTAAATAATCTGTTAATCTCAAGAGGATATATGACTTTAGAAAACTTTAAACGTACTGCTCAAGTAGTTCAAAAGGCTGTGCTCAGTAGGATTTTTGAAAGAAATTAATACTTTAATTCAGCAAGGATGCATTGAATTGATCAAACGTGACAGTAAAATAAATGCTGTTCTTTTGAACTTTCTGTTCATCATATAATCCTGAAAAAATTGCATCACAGATTCTTTTCAACAATGACTAATACAAAAGTTTCAGCATTTTAAAATGGTTTTTGAAGGATCATGTCAATGTGAAGACTAAAAATGTATCTTTGCCAAAAAAAATTAATCGTATATTAAATATTATATCATGATAAAGTTTCACTATATTCCTTTTTTTAAGTTTTCATAGACTTGTTTAAAAAAACAAACAAAAGTCTACAGAACCCAAATATTTGAACAGTAGTTTCTATCAGTTTTATGTTTTTATTATTTTATTATTTATTTTTAATTTAGTTCTGTTCTGTGATCCGGAAATAGATACTTTGATTATAAGGCACTTGGGTTTGGGATGACATCAGGGTGAGCGACTAAAGACAGAAAGTTTATTTTTGGTTTAAACTTTCCCTTTAACATCTTTTCATGTTGCCTCTAATATAAATGACAGTTTCCTTTACGGTTTGGCAGCATGACTCCAAAGAGTCAACTAATTATAGAAACCTAATTCTCAACTTTATTTGAACCTGCTGTGGAAGGAATAAAAATCTCAAGCTCCCATCTGTCTTGGGACTCTTTTTTTTTTTTTGACAGTAGAACATCCTGAAAATTGGGCTGTTTTGGGATCTCGCTACAAACACAGCGTTAGTGTCGGTGTGAATCCCAAACGCAAACACGGAGTCCCTGCTGAATAACTAAATATGTGAATTATGCAGTGAGATTCTTTGTAAAAATGTAGTACGTGAGGGTAAAATAAGTGGCTTAAAGCGAGCTCAAGCCTTTTTTGTCTTAAAGTTAATGTCTGGGAAAGGGTCAGAGGGGCCACATGATTTGTCAAGGACAGCGGAGGTCTCCATTAATATAACATTAACCTTTCTTCACCCACATCTTCCTTCACCAAACCTCCGCTTTTGTCTTCATTAGATGCCATGACGTGTTCTCTGAATAGCTCGCAGTGCCTGTTAGCAGACTTCGAGCATCAAGTATCCTGTGAAGACTTTGCGTCTGTGAAATGGCTTTTCCAGCTGGGTAAGACAGAGAACGTTTTTATTGGAAAGACGAAAAGCTGAGAAATCCAGCGAATACAGATATTTTTTTTTCGAAGGCGTACTTTAGCTTTGTATCCGAGCAGATAGTTTCATGGGAGCAGATCTACTTTTTTCAGGTGTGGGATTTGTTGTGCCTTGTCATCACAGAGCAGCAATGGGAAGTCAGCCATCACTGTTGTTCACCTTTCATGTCATTCTGGGGATGGATAGTACGGGGATGAAAAAGACAGCAGACAGGCTTGAGATAGAAGGCTCAGTTGAACTGTCAGATATTCTGAGCCTCTCCACATGAATAAGACTCCTTAATATCGGTAACCTTGAGGTTTGTGTTTGCTCTCCATAGAAACAGACTGCTGAATCTTTGTTCCCCTGGTAACCTGCAACGTGAGGCAATCCAGCTGGTGAGAGCGGCATGCTTATTGACAAATTCTTCCTATACCAATCAAGCAAATAATCTGACGACGTTGAAGTGGGACGGCGGTGAGAACGTCTGAGGTGGAAGCTCTGGCACAGTCTTGCGTTACATAAAGCCTCTGTGTTGCTTAATATTCTCCGCACATCCGTCCTTCTGGCTCTGGGACTCTGGCTTTATCTTATTTGAGGATCTTATATTGTTCAATACAATCTTGCAATACTTTTCTCACCGGCTGCTTGTATTCTAAAGCATTTTTTTTGACAGTGCAGGGATTTGATTGAACAAAACTCAGCTGTCAGAGCGGTAACAATGACGTCTGCATCTCCTTCAGGTGCAGATATCGCACGAGTGATGCACCGCTTTGACCTCGGGGCTTGGCATTAATGCGCTTCTCGCTTGTTTGTTTGAACAAAAGCGGTAATGTGCGTCAGATAAGTTGGCCAAGTGTCTTTTTTGCAGTCTTTGAAGTGAAGCTGTGAGTCCGGAGTCCTCAGATGCCTTATCAAATAATTAAAGCGCTGGGGTTACGACATATTCAGGTTGTTTGGTGAAGACTCAACAGATGCTGGTTGTAAACAGCAGAGGGCAGTGCTCTCTTTGCTTCGCGGAGAGCTCTGTTCATGCAGTGTGTAGTGGAGTCAGGTGCAGGCTGTTCGATTCAGGTTTGTAAAAATATGTTTCAGACATTACAGGCATTATCAGAAGCAATCATGATTCGTTTAGCACATGTTTGGCGAAAAGATAACAAGATGGTATTACATCAAGGATGTCACTGAATTTTAACAGGGAAACCTTTCCCTGAACCTTTATTCAGCAAGGATTATTAAATTGATCAAATATAACCGCAAAGGCTGCAAATAAAAATATACAGTTTTTAAAAATGTATGTATCCATCAAAGAATCCTGGGAAAATGTCATGGTTTTCTACAAAACACAACCATTTTTGACATTGATAATCATAAGTAATGTTTCCTGCGCACCTAAGCAGCATATTTGAATGATTTCTGAAATATTATGTGTCATTGAAACGGAATAATGGCTTTTCATCAACTTAATAAATGACATTAACACATATTACAATAAAGTATTACTGTTTTGTACTTAAATCAAGTAAATGCAGCATAAGAAACTCCTTAATTATCCTCCAAATGAAATTGTGTGTGTATATACAGTGTTTACTTAAAGTATTCAGACCCCCTTAAATTTTTCTGTTATATTGCAGCTAAAATCATTTAAGTTAATTTTTTCCCTCATTAGTGTACACACAGTACCCCATATTGACAGAAAAACAGAATTGTTGATATTTTTGAAGATTTATTAAAAAAGAAAAACTTAAATATCACATGGTCCTAAATATTCAGACCCTTATTTTTAACTCGGGTGCTGTCCCTTTTGATCATCCTTGAGATAGATCTACACCTTCATTTAAGTCCAGCTGTGTTTGATTTTTACAGATTGGACTTGATTAGGAAAGCCACACACCGGTCTATACGAGACCTTACTGCTCACAATGCATGTCCGAGCAAATGAGAATCATGAGGTCAAAGGAACTGCCTGAAGAGCTGTGTGTACATTAATGAGGGAAAAAATTTACTTAAATGATTTCTATCAAATTGCTACATTATACCAAACAGTGAAAAATTTAAGGGGGTCTGAATTATTTTCGTACCCACTGTATTTGTATATTATTCAGTGTAAAAAATGCTTTGCAGACTGCTAATTGCTCTTAATTTATTTGTGCTTTAAACTGCAGACAAAGAATAATCCATCTGTATTTGTCAAATGTATTGAGAGATGCTTTTTATTTTTCCTAAAGTAAAAAGTCAGAAATGTTGCAAGTAAATTTGGTTTCAAATGCCTCTTATACTGTAAATGCATCCATGGTGAATAGCAGATATTTTTTTTTCATGGAGAATTTTAAAAAGCTTTATGAATAAAGCCTTTGCTCTTCAACGCATGAATCATTTTCCATCAAGAAAATGGTGTTTTCTGGGAATCCGCCAAATTGCCTCTACCCTGAATCGCTTCGTGTTGTTGTCACTTTGTAGACTGATCCATTATCGGATTCATCCCGCTAGCGTGTACTGTTGATCACTTTGTTAATTCACTGTGACAGAAGGTTTCCTGTGGTCCCTGTCTCTCGAGACCCTGTAATTCATTTTGGTCCCCTATAAGGGACTCGAGATCTGAATTCAGGAGATGGAATAGCTTCTGGCCTGAAACTATGTTCTAATAAAGACTACGTAGTGGGCTTTTCAGTCATATCCCATTTGTTTGATTAAATCTTGACAGTCATTTGTCCTGTCTTCTCAAATACCTACATGCCCATCTAAAGTCTCAGAAAGGTATTCCTTTAACTTATGATTTACTAGTGAATTTTGTTTATGCAGTATGCAATGTAAGTCACTAATACATAAGGACTGCATGTAGATTACATAACATGTCATTATAGCGACTAATATTTATGACAATTAAAGCACACATGCTTTTAGTTTAAGGAACAGTTTACTACAGACTCATTGGTGAACATGTGATGTAATGCTACACTTCTCCAAATCTGTTCCGCTGAAGAAACAAACTCATCTGGTAAAGGTAAGTAAATTTTTCATTAACCACATACAGTATGTTTTTTATCTAATTGTATGATACCAATATCAATGCTGATGAAACATTTTGTGGTTTCTAAAGACTGAATGGGTAATTAGACATTCAGCTTTAGTTAAAGCTATGTTTTATCATTAACTTCATAAATCTCCTATTATCATGCTTTTTATACCCAATTTCTATAATTGAACAGCTTGTAATTCAGACAGATTTCTAACAGTTGTTACATTTATCTTAGTTTTTTTTTTGGTAGAGTGCAATAACTCCATAATTTTTTCCACCGAAATCCCACACTGCTCTAACATATTTCTCTTTAATTTTTGTGCCGTAAGCAAGCCCTGTGCCATTATTATTGTCTTTGTTAGGATGAGCATCGGAAGAAATAATTGGGTAGTTACTGTGAAATACTTGTGGGAAGTTGACATGTCCTGTGGTCTTACATGCCAAACTAAAAATCAATTTAAAGTGTTTTCAGCAGCATTCACTGTATGCAGTTAATTAAGAGACTTGGGGCCAGATTTACTAACAGCTTGCGCCAGCAAACTTCATTTGGCGTTAAAATAGTACTGTCCAGAGTACAGTGAGGAATTAGTGCTAAAAAGGCATGCACACAGTAATGTTTGCGGCCAACTTTATTGAATATGCATTTGTAGTTTTCCTTTCAGGTGCAAATTTTATGGGAGCAGAGTATTAAAATAAATCACACAATGTAATTTACTAATGCTTGCGCTCATCAAATTAGATTAGATTCAACTTTTTTGTCATTACACATGTACAAGTACAAGGCAACGAAATGCAGTTTAGGTCTAACCAGGAGTGTGCAATAAGCAGCAAGTGCAGGATATAGGTATTTTTTACCCACCTGTTTTTTTTTTTTACTGTATAGAATATAGTTAATAATGTAAATTGGTTTTCAAAAAAGCCATTTAGTTTACCATCATAAAAAAAAATCTCAATATTTTTGTGCATAAGTTGATTAATATTTAACCGTCTGTCCGTAGCTAGTCAAAAGCATTGTTAAAAGGAAATCATCTGGAGTTTCATGAATGACATCTGAAGCTCTCTGTTCAAAATGACATTGTAAAATTGAAATGCTTTCCACTTGTCGATGTTTATAAATCAAAGCAAGGCTTTTTGGGAATGTGCTGCATGATTCCCAGGGCTCACGCTATAGTCGGTACTTATTCATGTTGGGGTAGAAATATGGCTGCGGTGCTCTTTAGCTCTGCCAGAGCATGGCCTAGAGCGGCCCTCTGTTCTGCCAGAAATGAAACTGTCTTGAACACAGTTTAAGTCCACCTTTGAAATAAATCCTTATCATCAATTTGATGTCAAGGTAAAATGTCTGTAATCACATGACTCTCCTCGTGTCTCCCACATTAATGAGTGTCTTTTTCAGGTTTCAGCTGCCAAAGCGCTTCACCCTGCCTCTCTCCCTCTGTTTATAGACCAGCATGAATAAATGATGAAATGATAATACACAGCAGCAGAACCTTTTTTTCCTCTCTCTCTCCCAGAGTCGACTCCGCAGGAGACTGGGGACTTGCCTGTATTAAAATGCATTAACAGTAAATCAGGTCAGGCCCCCACTGCCTGCTATAGGTTTTTTTTTTCCCGCTTTCGAGGTGTGGGGTTGCAGGCAAACATGCCTACTAGTATACATGGCTAAGATTGGGATCGAATCAGGGGAAGCTAAAAACTAGGATGAGGATCCGCAGAGAAATAAACACAGCTGATAGAGGTCTAAGTGTAGAAGTTACAGACCCAAAACGGATTCTTAGCATCAGGGGGCATTGATATAGCTACTTTACAATAAAAGAAGATGAAAAATGTTACGGTGCAGAAGATTTGGGCAGTATGGTGGTGTAGAGTTTATATGGTTTTGTTTAGTTTGTTTGCCAGGCAATAGTGAATCTTGCTGCATATAAAATCTTTGGCCAATTTAGTTGGTAATTATATTTTATGCTTTTATTGTTTCCAATTTTCCAGGTTTTACATTTATTTAAATAATAGTTTTTTTTTTGTTTTTTTTTCAACTTGAGTTATAATTAAGTAAACTGAATGTAAAAATATGTCAAGTGAGCATACATAATTATGTCTAATATCAAAAAACCTCAAGGGTCCAGATAATGGATATATTGTTCATTCGAAAAAGTCAAACAAATACTGTATATAATGCTGTATATGGTTATACAGACAAAAATTGTGTGGTCTCACCTTTCAAAAGGTTTAATAAAATGACCATTTGGAGGCAAATAAGTTATAAAGGTCAAGTTTTTGTAAAAAAAAATAAAATAAAATTGAATGACAAAAAAATGACCATGCCGTCCACCCTTAAAAAGCACCCATCTTTTAGCTAGCACCTGCTGAGATGAGATGTTTGGAATTGACAGCATTCATATAATTTTATATCCAAAAAAGTCATGAATGTGGGCCTGAATATCAGTAGCTCTTGTCCTCAGACTAAAGTGTGCCTTTGGCTGCAGCCCAGCTGTGAATATTAAAATATCACCGTCTTTTGGATGACTGGCTGTATAAAGATAAAGAACAGAGATTACTTTTCAATTAGCTGCCGGCACAGATTCACAGTATGACCATGCATTCATAGCTATTCATTAGCAAACAACAGTGGAAACGCTTCTCTCTTCACATGGCTAATCCTGGAGGGCCGAGATAGAACCATCACTCCAAATCACATCGGTTGTTCGTCGTCTTGTCCTCAAACAGCTGCTGTCATGCAATAATAATCTGACATTCAATTAAGCTTGAAATCATTTAGTGAGCTAATTAAGAAGGAGAGAGGTAAGGGTGTTAATCTTTCACTGAATCACTTGCAGTTTATGGTGTAAAAACACTGTAGTAGCTGCATTAAACAACTGAATCAGGCGTGTCACTGCTCTTTTATTTGGGTTGTGTTTGGGTTTAAGTGTCCCAAGAAACCGCTTTTAACAATGCTACTGTAACCTCTGTGGTTTGTTCTCTTTCCAAACTATACATTTTCTTGTTTTACTATTGAAGGTTGAGTAATGTTGAATTTCCTGATTCTGCTTACCCGTAAGTTGTTACGTTGAATATTTGGATCTCAAACATATTTATTCTGTCTTTTTGCAATTCTGTTGCATACCATGAACAAAAATCAGCAGCCTAAAGAACAAAACTACTATAAAAATACCACTGCAAAAACATCTAGATTCATGCAGTTTGTAAATGAAAAAAGACAAGTAAACAGTCAGCAATAAAATAAAAACAAATTAAAAAATGGCAAAATAAATGGAACTGAACAAAGTTTAAGGACAAAGTAAAATCAAATGTAAAATAATACTAGTTAAAAAAATCGTACTCATTAGGGTATATGGCATATACCCTCTTCTTTATCAGCCAGCTGTGCATATACCTAGTGGTGCTTGAGGAAGTGGGTATAATCTTAATTTATGCCCCCTTTTTATAAAACGACCCAGCTAAGGATGAACGTTTTGTCTTATAAATGGTAACATGTAAGACTGCCTTTACATATTTAATTCACCCCCAAACGAGCCAATAGTTTTTGCACATTGTCCCCCTAACAGTAACTTCTGCTACTTGACTTCACAGAGTAAGAATCTTTATGAAATTAATATTAGCCACAAAAGACATGCAGATTTTTGAATTAAATAATTAAATAGACTGCAGCAATTAACATTTTGTCTGAACCTCGAGTAAATTACAAGCTATTTTGTTTTGTTATCTGTTCAGAATTGTAAGAGAATCATGATCTCCATTAAAACAAAACAGAAAAAAAAATAAAATAAAAAAAACGTGATTGGTTTATCCAAAACTGTGGAGCTATACTCCTATGTTTGACTGACTGTTTCTCCCTTGTCATAGTGAGGAGGGATACAATTTGTGTATACTGCAAAAAATAAGTAAAGCTTTTTTAATATAATTAACTTCCAGTCAAGCTGCAATATTGAACGGGACCACAGGGAGATGCCAAAAGATCAACTTTAGGGATCCAACGATTGTTCGGCAACAAAATTGTTCGGCCGATAAGTAGCAAAAAAAGCTCTTCAAGTGTTTGTCAGAATAACCAAAAAGACAGACTAAATTATACCGAACAATGATGTGATCAAATATAGGCGCGTGCTAATACAGCAAACATGACGGCACTGCATCTCATGTCTGCGATGAGAAGAGGAAGAGTGGATGTTGCTGGTTACTGTATGATGACTGAATTTGCGAAATGGCCTCAAACGATTAGCAAGTAAACTGCATACCATTATGATGCATACCATTCAAACATAATACTTACAATAATTACAACAGCTCTATTAATACATTTATTATAACACTCACAATGTTCAAAATGGGATCTGTGATCTTTTCTAATGTTTTGAAAGCATTATTTTTTTTGTACAGTTTTGTTACATTTCAAAACTGAAATGTGTATGTCTTATCAATACACAGCTCTTGAAAATTTGAATGTGGTTCTCAATACCTAACCCTATTTACTATACTTGTTTACGTAAATGGAAAGAAATCCACACATTTATGATAGGATGTTGACTTTTTCTCCCATTGGTGATCAATCTCTCACACGGCATCTGTCGGTTTGAAGATATTGCCCATTTTGCACCTCATGGGGTTGAGAGCATTCTTTCAGATGTCACTATGATGCCTCCCAGCATGCTTTGTTCTTGTAATCACCTTCTCCCACCATGCTTTGTTCTTGCGGTGAATGATAACAACAGTCATGGTTTAGGAGTTGTAAGGAGATTTAAATTCTTTCATAGCATATTCATGTGTATTCAAAGCTCTGTATAACTTTATCAGCGGATATGGATCCATTTTCAGCACAGTCGTGATGCTGTATTACCAATCAGCTAATACAGTATCCGCTTCAAATGGTCTGCAATGTTTTTTGCCTGTAAAACCATGACCCTCATTTTCAGAATGAATTGGCTTTGAGCAAAGCAAAATTTCCTATTGCATTAAATATTCTGCTCTCTAAATGAAGGCCAATAAATGTCAACATGCATTATTCAAAATGCAGCAAAGGTATTATGAATATGGATTACAGGTAGCGCAATTGCAGAATTTTCTTTTTACACATTTTGGATCTAGTGAAACTGCAACATTTAACTGAACTCAGCTGACACAGAACTACATACAGTACATAATAAGGGTGTCATGATCCTCCAAATCCTCGATTCGATTACATTTTCGATTCTAAAGTCGCGGTTCGATTCGATTCTCGATTTAAAAAAAAAAGAAAAATTTGAAAGCACAAGCTATGCCGTTTTAAGACTTTTATGCAATATAATAATATCTGACCTTTGTTCACACTACTACATTGTCAAATTTAAAATGTTTAAATTAATCAATATAATGTAACAATTACATTTTGAATTTCCCAGTCATCATTAATGTAATGCGCTGTGACAGTCATGAAGCTCCGTGTAGCTCTGGAGGTCCAGCAATCTGTAGTCAAGGCTACTAAATGTGCACTGCTAAGAGCGTACTAACGTTCTCCTTCACATTATTGTATATGTAGGGTATCACCGTAGCTGTGAGATGCGTTCTACTTGGGATTTCGTAGCGTGGTTCTAGCACACTAATTAAATGCCTAAAACCGGAGTTTTCAACCACTGAATAAGATTGCATGTCCGCGGCTATAAATACTCCTACCACGTTTGTAATTGCCTTTGCACGTGTTGAGTTAACGTTACTTGGTAGTTTTATGCCAAATGAAGATGGGAGAGTAGTTTGTGTTACACTTGTTGGTTTAACAGATAAATCAGGTAGATGTTTTTGTGGTGCCTGCGGAGATGCCCTGCCATGTTAGTCGTGCTACTGGTAGAATAATGTGGTATACGTTTTTTGGTGGACAACACGAACGTTTTCAACATAACTCGCTGGAAATCCAAAATTCTTCCACACTGGCGACTTCAGTGAAAGAGGAGGGGGTTCAAGTTCTGTCGACGAGTCTCCTGCGTCTGCAGATGCCATGCTATCTTTTGACTGTTTGTTGTAGCTGTTGCAGGAGGAACATCCAAAAAATAGAACACATGAAGACCTAGTTTTGTTAAAAAGTAAATATATATTTATAGATGCTGTATTTTAAACATTCCTATCAACCAATCTGTCCATTGTAAATGAAAGACCTGTTACTGAATGACCATGTAGCAATCTGCAGTCAACAAACACTGATGGCTGGACTTAGATTTACCTAAAAAAAACCCTCATATTTCTATATAACTGGCCAAGTTTGTCAAACTCAATAATGTAAAGAAAACAGGGTGCAAATTTTCCGAATTTATAGGCTTATCTTTGAGTGAGGAACTAGGGCAATATTTTCCTTGCTGGTGGTGGTATCAGTCAGAGTCGCAGGCCTAGTACCTGATGGTAATCATCAACAGTTCACTTCTCTCTCTCTCTCTGGAAATTCCCCAGAGGGAAACAGAGAAATCTTTTACTCTTCCACACCCACATTGACATTTCCAATATCCCCCACCAATACGGCAGGCACCAGTATTATTTGTTTATTTTTCACCCCTGTATTATCTCTCATTTTGGCTCATTGTTTCCCAGACCAATTTCCAAGTGGGTTATTGTCGCTCATTGTGAGTATCATTCATTAGTTTGCAGCAAACGGCAGTGCCTTATTGAATTGTAGATCTATTCTGGTGACAGAAGAAATATTCCTGCGATACAGGCACTTGTCACTCATCTTTTTATTGCCTTCAATAAACCTCAGCCGTAACTTGTTTCCAGACTTCCTGGGCCATTTTGGAAGCACGCGGTTTCTTTGCAGTAATGCCATTTAGTGTGATTGGAAGCAGTAGGAATCTGTCCTACTGTATAACCTCTAATTAGCTCAGCACTTGGGTGAAAGCGATATTCTCACCTCAGAAGGTGTATTTAAATGACTGGTGATTAGCGTCAGTGATACTGCTCTTGTAGAGCTTCATCTGTCTGCTCTCTTACCCACAGATCAGGAAACCATCAATGTACAAATGCAGCAGCCTTTCATTTGTGGAAAACAACATGCATGAATATTTTTATGAAGAAAATATGAAATTGCATTAAAGGGGTCGTATGATGTTGCTAAAAAGAGCAATATTGTGTGTATTTGTTGTAATGCAGTAGTATACGTGGTTTCTCCTCTAAGCCCCGCCTCCATAAACAGATTGATTTCAACAAAGCGCATCATTCTAAACAAGCGAGCTGTGCTTCGATTTCCCAGCTATCCAGTGCACTGCGATTGGCAGAATACCGCAAGCATGCAGGAGAAATGTTACGCCCCTTACCGTAACGTGATGCTGTTGAGGTGCTATGACACCAAAACAATTAAACACATTACAAACGAGATATTTATTGCATCCAGTGGGGACATAATTACTGATTTTCACATTATTAGTAAAGGCGATTTGCAATGATTCATTAAAAGACATTATACTCACTGCTTCTGTAGGTGTGGCTGGATCATGAATGATTTGCACGAACATAAACGCATTTCAGTTGATCAAGGGTGCGTTTCCAGTCAGAACCAAAAGTAACGTTAATCCTCGGCGTCTTCAGTCACTCACAACACCACACAAGTTTGGGAGTAAATCACTACTGCTATGTTCATTAATACATTCAACAACAAAACACCTCAATATCTTAGTCTAAGTCTTGCTTGTCACTGCGTCTCGGTCTGATGACGGCTCACTCAGGGCGGGTCTGAAGTAAG
>JAUMHQ010000069.1:7960386-7980322 GCA_032361165.1 Enteromius paludinosus
TGTGTAATGAATCTAAAATATATGAAAGTCTAATGTTTATCAGTACATTACAGAAAATAATGAACTTTATCACAATACGCTAATTTTTTGAAAAGGACCTGTATATTTATTAATATATAAATAGAACATATTTTCCATAAAAATATACATGCATGTGTGCGTGTATTTATCCACATGATATACACAGTACACAAGTGTATTATGAAATCAACAAAACCTTTATATTGGATGTGATTGATCATTTGACAGCATTATATTTTTTGCATATTTAAATTCATACACGTACAGACAGACAGAGCTTCATAAGGCAGAAAGCAGTGAAGCTGCTTCTTTATTCCTCAGCCACACCAAAAGAGTTAAAAGCATGACTTGTAAGAGCTAAAATCATCCCACGTTGTACATGCGGAAATTCTTCATAGCAAAGCACTGGGCTGCAGGTTACCGTGGTAACATGCAAGGGTTTAGATGCTCCCCCCTGCTGTTAACAGCATGGATCTTCTGAGCAGACAACAATGAGGCAGGTAATTTTCTCCGGCCCCCTGGAGTGCCTATCATCTCTCTTTACTGCCTCCTACACATCTCAATACAAACCTGAGCTTCTGCGTTCCTGCTGAAAACCAAAGAACACCTGCAATCTCATACGCAGCGCTGTGCTCATTAGCTAACAGCCATTTTACAGGGGACCATACGAGAGGAGTCAACATGTCACAGAGCGACGCGGGCAAAAACAGCAGTCTGTTCCAGCCTCTATCCTAAAAGTGTTTCCAGAGACATCAGGCCTAATTTGCCTGTAAATAATTGATTTGCTATCACCCGGGTCCCACCGGAGACCCTCACTTTGTCAGCAGCCTGCGAGGCTGCATCCACTGAAAATTAGCCTTTCAAATGCGTCTAACCTCCTGGTTTATGGACATCACACACCAAAATACATTCACACAAGCACACAGCACGCACAGCAAACATAGCCGCTTTCTCTCTTCATAGCTTCCCTTCAGAAATAACCTTCAACTAACCTTTAAACCGTACTGAATAATTTAGATCTCATTTTCATATCAATGCCGGAGTCAAGCCAGGCAATTATCTTTTATCTGTATATTTCTCTGTCAGACCAAAGCATAATAAAGTTTTCCCAAGTGGGCCTAGAGAGAGAGGAAAAAGAAACTGAGAGGAAGAAAGCATAGCGTGCTCCCCTGTTATCTTAAGATACTAATGATTGATGAATAATGCTATAATACCCTTAAAACCTTTTGTGAAACACTTACACACCTGCAGTTAAAAGGAGCTGGGCTGAAGAGAGAGAGAGCATCCTGACTACAAAGATAAACAGGAGAAATCATCAGATCATATATTCAAGGAGCAGGTGTGTGTTTGCATCAAGAGAGAGTTTCTCCATTAATAGACTGTGACCAACTTACAAGCCAATCCAAGAGTGTATTTGGGCATCTAGACTATACACACATTCTTTATTTTTTTAAAGCGATTGGATTCCAAGGGAATTAGATATGACTGCAATGTCCAGTCACACAGATGTGCTGTACATCAGACTTTGACTCCGATCAATGATAATGGCATCATTTATTCAGCGTCGTCTGAGCTGTGGCCTAGAGATCAGCACACATGATCTGATACACGGAACGACGTTGCTTATGAAGCTAAACGTGCGGTCAAATCTGGCTTGCATTATTTTCCAATACAGCTCTTCTCCCCCTCATTTCCTGCCAGCTACAGTCAGCTATCAAGTGGTCAAGTCATGCCATATCATGGAAAAAGAGATTTCAGTCCACCAAGACCAAACTAGGCTGAAAAACGTGCCATTCAGAACTCAATAAAATTACAACCATGAGACTGATGCACTGATGATTTAATTGAGGCACGTTTTATTTGGCACTTTCTTACTTGCTATCAGTTTTATATCTTTTTTCCTGCTCTATACGAGTTATTTGGATTGAAAATTCATGTCGTTCCCAACCCGTAAGACCTTTATTCATCTTCTGGACCCAAATTAAGATATTTTAAGATATTTCTCTCTATCCATTAAGAGCACTGTAAATGAAATGTTTCCAGACCCAGCAAGGACATACTTAAAACACATGACTGTGTTCCTCCATTATCAAGAGCTCATAAACAAGGTACAGCAGATACTCGTTCTACGTCAGCAGCAGCACACAGCTTCTCATAGCTTCATAAAATGATGGTTGAACCACTAGGTCTGTGCACGTTTGAGTTACACTTCTCTCTATGCAGAGTCAGAAAGCAATTGTTTGGAACGACATGAGGGTGAGTAATTCATTACAGAATTTTCATTTTTGGGTGAACTGACCCCTTAATGCACTTCACTTGATTGTATTTTACTTAAAACAACAACAAAGGAGAAACATCTGAGTGAGGATGCGACAATAAAAAAAGCTACTGGGACAAATCCCAGACTTTAAATGCATGTGGCATTTGGGGTGCAGTATCAAAAAGTACATGTAATATTAGATTCCTAACAGATCCCAGCATTAATTCGCTGAAAAACCTCTTCTAAACTTCTCCTGTTTGTCAGAACCAGGTTTGCTGCTCCACTGAGGTCTTCTTTCTCCACTGTGTGCAGTACTCGACCAATAAGAAAGCCAGCAAGGATATAGCAGTTCCTTACCCTTAAGTGTGTTGTGCGTTCGCAGCACTGTTAATTACTGAAGTGCATATGCGTGCATGGGGAACAAAGCCAATAACATGCCCACAGTCAAAAACACATTCAAGCAAACAAGCACACACACTAAGCTCTTGAAAAGCCTATATACTTTAGCAGGGAAATTTAAATATCATATCATGCGGTATTGTGGGTAATTAATTCTCATGAATAAGAGAATATGGTTGCATATAAAAGAGGAATCAGAAAAGCTTGCTGTAGTGTTTGACTGCAGCTCCCTGTTGAGAGAGTTATAATAACCTCAGCCCAGCATTTTCTTAGGATAATAACACAATATCTTTCTCTAATTATGGAAATTGGGACCAATATTAGCATACTGAGCAGAGAGTTGCTAAAGAGAATCTGGCAGCTGAATATAGTTGAAGCTGGCGAAAAACAAGTGTACGAGTTTGGCTTTCTACAAAGAACAAATAATGATGTAAAAATGTCTTTATCTCATTATCTAATCCATCAGAGTGGAATTATTGAGTGCTTGCTTGTAAACTGCATATTACTGGTGTCGTTAGCAGATCTTTTAATATGGTAATGGCAGCAGCAGTGCAAAGTCAACCTTCTTCAAACAATCACATTACCATCACAAGTTTTAATGGAGCAGCTACAGCCATCTGTTTATAAACAGAGCTAATTCAGGAGGGCCATGCTGTGCTGTTTCAGCGAGTAAGGATCAGAGTTTTTGTAGAGGCATTTTGTAAAGTATAAAGATAAATGACTGCAGCGTTTAGCTGGCCGGTAGACCACGTGCGCACACGTTTGCTGTAAATCAAGAAGCAAACAAACCAAACGTTCCATGAACACAGAGATAAAGATATTAATGAAACGATGAATAAGCAAGTTCGCTTGTCTCGGTTCGGTGCACGCATGCGTTGCATGCGCAATGTAGCCTCGTGCCCTGTACGTGACGTCAGTGTGTTTCCCTTTCGCGCTAAAGAATTGAGGTGTCTACGGTGTGGAGTGAGTGCTGCAGGTCATTATACTGTACGTGTAGAAATGGCAAGTGGGACAGAAAAGGAAGGCTGCCTGGAGTTGGAGGATGCGCCAGCGTCTTATAAATCTGGTGTGTGGCAACCAGGGTTGGGTTGATAGAGATGCCGTCGTCCATCGCCGATTGGCCGATAGACATCACAACGCTGAGCCGACATCGCGATGCTCCGCCCCGCCGCAGCAGCGGCAGCAACCAGCTCGCGAAAAACACACTTAATCTATGGCGGCAAATCTATGAATTTAATAAGCGAGCGCACCACTGATGCTGGCGAGCGCCGTAAATAATTTCCGCGAAAGTAAAACAGATGCACATGCGAAGAAACGGGGCTGCGAGCTCATGTCAAACCCTCGCGCCAGCTTGATGTGTCATCCGCGCGCAATTCAAGCACTCGCACGCGATCATTCCTGCACTCGATCTTTCCTCACCTGCTGGCGCGAACACTGTTATTTTTGTCAGTCGTGGGGCGGGCAGGCTTTGTGTGCTAAAAAGGCACATACATTAATGTAGATGGCAATACACGTTCTCCTTTTTTTGCCAAATAAATGAAAAGCATGTTGAAATCATCATGTCTTTCCTCTTGCTGTATCAAAATCTCACCTAGCTTTCCTCAGAGATGTTCCCAATAATGTGCTTTAAGTCAAATAAAATTCATTACATGATATAACTTTTTAAATACTGTATCCTAAGTTGTGGATAATTAAACTATATATGATATGCTGAAGTACATTTCTGGAGTGTTTAAGATTAAAAGAAAAAAAAAAACAAGAACCGAAAACTGTGACCCTAAAACCGTGATACAAACCGAACCGTGGGTTTTGTGAACCGTGCCACCCCTACTACTTACTAGTGCTAGTGTATGTAATTGTTCTGATTATGCATAACAAATCTTTTTCTTTTGCATGCCTATGGTGATTTTACACAAATAACAGTTGAAACCACTTTAGTCTCTGCAGCTGACTATAAAATGATCCAGATATTACTGCGTTCCCTCTTACTAACTGAATCACTGGTGACTGCAGTGGATTGCTCTCCCTCATCGACCTCGATATTCTCAGATACTAACAGATGCACAGGTGACAAGAGATGAATGGTATAAGTGAGAAAGGGAGGGTACAAAATGTGATCGCTGTTGTGCTTAGACTGACTTGCATTCATCACATGACTATGAGTAATGAGTTAGTTTGGCTCCACTCAAACCCAAAATCCGTAGCTCTGCCGCACATCATACAGTACATTTATTTAGCTCTGTGCGGTGAACCGACAGCAAAGGTAGTTGAGAAATGCTGGTTTGGAACATGGAGAATATACCTAATGCAGGATATAGTATGTCAGTTTTTATATTGCTCTTGACAACTTTGGATTTTCAAGGTGTAAATAATGAAAGAGACTGTGAGAGTGAAATGGGATACTGCATTTATTTTTCAGGGATATTTACAAGGAAAGTACAGTTTTAGTTTATATGTATGTTGATTAAAAATTCTGATGTTGTAAGTGTACTAAGTGTATAAAAATGACCCTAAAGTCACGTTTTATGGACAAAAAATTGGTAATTTCCAGTGTGCTGTGTGTAAAACCAGTGTAAAAACAGTACAATAAAAAAATATCTGTGATTTTAACGGGAAAAAAATTATATGTATAACAGTAAGCTATCCTAATATATATGGTGAATATATATTTGTGTGAATATATATATGTTTGTGTGAATGACGTTGTGCACCTTCTATGTATATTAGTGGTGCAACGGATCACTCAATGTCCAGATCATACTTGGGATTTTGAGTGACAGATCGGATAATGTTTTGGATCAGCCAAAAAAAAGTTTATTTATTACTAAAATCTTACTTTAAGTATTTCTATAACTCAGCAGAAACTGCTAGCTTACCTACTAAAGTCCTACTAAATGCAACAAGAACAACTACACAAATTACAAGCGTAGATGAACATAAAATAATAGGACCTACAAAGACAGATCATGTCTGTACAGATCATGGATCATCTATGCTCCATTGCACCCCTAATGGACAGTATATCTATATAAATTAGCTTGTGTTAAAACTGCTTGTAGTAGCTTTATTTTATCTTTTGACTCTCTCATCACCACCTGATTTTGATGGTTATCAATGTATTACAAAGGTACAAAACAGATATCAATACTTTTAACAAGTTGGATTATTAAAATTACATCAGTTAAAGAAATACTTTTTAAAAATTTGTTGTTGATGAACAAATGGCTGGTGTGACGGCTTCTTCAGCAGCGGTAGTTCCCGTGTGGAGTGTGTTGCCACAGCAGGTTGCACTACTACCCCCTGTTGTGAGCAAGCAGCTATCTCCCCTATGCGCCTCAGCACACTAAAAGAGCATACTAAACGAGTAGCTCACGTAAAGATGCGTCTTTTTGAAGATGTCTTACCACCCGTGCGTTTCTGGTTGCAGTCATTACCTTGCACCGGGTTACGGTCAAGAACGCTGCCTCGTGTGTCTTGGCTTGAAGCATGCTGGAGCTGGAGTCATGTTTTCTCTGTGGGAAGATGACCATGAAAAGCTCACCAGAATATGGACGGCACCTTTCACTGCCAGAAACCAATCTGGTGGCTATTCCAGAGGTATATGGGAGTCCCCCCATTGGAGCGGTTGCTAGTGCCGCTACTTCTGGGCAGGGAGATCCTGTGCTCCCCTTCCGGGCCTGTAGGCATTTGTCGGCTCTGATAGGCAGTGCTTGTGCGGCCTGCAAAGAAGCTGCATCTGTAGTACGTGCTACGGCGTTGTTGCAAGTCCATCAGGCCAAGGTTCTGAAGGATCTGCACAAGGGTGGTCATGACCCGGAAGTTCTCATTGAACTTGGCACTGCCACGGACATCACGCCCCCAAGCGACAAAGGTTATGGTGCAGTCTCTGGGTCGTGCAATGTCTACCGTTGTGGTCCAGGAGCCCCATCTGTGGTAGTGTTTGGCTGACAATTGTAAGACAGACAAGACAAGCTTCATGAATGCTCCCGTGTCCCAGCCATCAATGGCAGCACCTCAGTCAATTCGTCAGCGGGGGTGCCCCCCTGCTGGGACCATCTAGGCGCCCACCAAACCTGGTGGCAAACAAAGTAGCAAGCAGCCTGAGGATGGGCAACCCAGGAATGAAGGGAACTGCTCTTCAGGACATGGTAATCACAACCGGGCAGACCTGGGCTGGGTGGAGAATCATGTCACTGGCCTTACGGTCAGGGCCCAAAATCTCAACTCAGGAGCAGTTTTCCCTTTCCCTGGGTCCCGCGAGGGGACAAGGCGTTGTGGACGGGCCAGTTTCGTATCGCACTCACTCTGCTCTCATAACAGGCAGCAGTGCAGAGGCTGGGAGGATGAAGCCCTTACTTCATAGTTCCCAAAAAAGGTGGGGGGTACGACCGATCCTGGATCTGCGAGTTTGCACAGACTCCCGATTGACCTGAACTGTCAGCAGGACTGTGCTCAGACAGTGTTGAACTGCTTGAATCATGTATGATGGATGACGTCCCACTGACATACATTCAGAGGCTCCTGAGGCATATGGCAGCAGCAGCGGCAGTCACGTCGTTGGGGCTGCTTCGTATGAGACAGCTTTAGCACTGGCTTCATGCCCGAGTCCCGAGATGGGCTTGGCAACCCCAATCACCTGGGCGCTGGCATGTGGCACCTCGCTGACAGATATCTGTAGAGCTGCGGGCTGGGGGACCCGAACATGTTTGCTAGATTCTATAGCCTTTGTGTGGATCCTCCTGTGTTCTCACCTTGATTACAACAAAAATACAGGTTGGTCAATAATATGTTCTAAGTAGCTGAAAAACGCACAAATATCAGAGCATGTCCAAACATCTCATGGGCGCCAAAATTACCTCAGACATCAAAGGGTTAACTTCTCCAGAGTGTCCATGTAGTAGACCCTGTTGAGTTCCTCCGTCCCCTTCGGCAGCCAGATGTGGCGGAGCATTTGGCTCCAGGCCCTCACATTAAATCTCTGAGAACCGGCAGAGGGTCCCTCTGGGGTACCCAATGAGGACCCCATGTGTGTACTCCACGGTTAAGACCTAGAGCCCATGTTTCCCTGGCAGATCTTCTACCTGCTATTTAAATAAGTAAACCCTAAAGCAGGGTTCCTCAAATCTTACCCTGGAGGTCCGATGCACTGCAGTTTGGATCTAACCCTAATCAAACACACCTGCGCATGATAATCAGTGTTTTAAGGATCATTAGAAAACACAGGTAGGTGAGTTTTATCAGGGTTGGAGCTGAAAACTCTGCAGTGCATCGGACCTCCAGGGTAAGATTTGAGGAACCCTGCCTTAAAGCGTTGCTACTGTATTTTTTACAGTAAAATTCTGTCAACCTCACCTGCCAGTTTTTTTTTTACTGTAAATTTTACAGGATTTATTTAATTTTTTTACAGTGTAGGCTACTACAGAAAACAAAAAATTTGGACACCTGACTTTCAGCTTGTGTTTCTCTCCCGGGGCGTTACCTGTCTGATGCCCTGCCAGTCAATGATTAGAGCAATTCAGAGAAAGTGACTTTTTGAAGCACCCTCCACATGTGGTCTGTGCACAGGCCGCCTACAACCTTTTTGTCTACTCATACTGCTTTTGACATGTTTTTTTTTCAGTGAAATAAATTCAAAGCATTATTCTGTGTTTTCAATCAATCTGAGTTTTTTTTTTGATGGTCGTGTCTGTTCATGAACAATTACCAGTGACACAATGACAAAAAGATACAAACAACTAACATCTGACAAACCATACTCTGCTACAATAATAATTTTCTTAATGAGTTTTCATGATGCCTTCATTCTGTGTGATTTGTGTACTTGGATGTCCTTTGCATGAACTCACCCAGAACTTCTGTTGTTGATTTTTGATTGTTCCCCTGCAGCCTTTTCACAAAAGTTGCATCATTCCATCAAGATTCAATGACTGAAGGAATATTTTATCATGCCAAACACCTAACCTAAATAAATGTTTCGGGTTGGTAAGATTTTACATTATTTTTTTTATTAGGTTTCTTATTGAAGTATCAAGGCTGCATTTATTTTAACAAAAATATCATGCAAATAGTTTTTTTTTTCTTTTATAATTAAATAAATACATAAATTATCAGAAATATTTGATATATTTTAAAATGTAATTTCTTTCCAAGATGAAAAGGCTGACGTTTCAGCAGCTGTTACTTTAGTCTTCAGTGTCACATGATCCCTAAGAAACCCCTACAAATATGCAGATTTGATGCTCAAGAGACAAGTTTACTCTTGTCAAGGTTTAAAACAGTGTGGAAACAGTGATACATACTTAAGGTTTCCTTAAGACTTCATTTTGGAAAAGCAGTTTTTGCACTTTTGTTTTTAACATGGACTGATAACATCACTTTCAGTATTTCATGTTTTGTTCTGCAAAACGAATTACCTCAGATAAGGTTAAAACAGAGATGTGCTTTCAAATGTTAAAATGCATTCCTTTATTTAGCAACTTGTTAGCAACTTAGTAGCTTCAAAATTCATGTTTGAGGTGTGAATGATTCATGTTAATACACGTCAAAAACTACCTTTCTAAAAATATTCATTGATTCCCAAGGGAACAGTTGACTCCAAAAAAAAAGAAAAGAAAAAAAAAGAAAGAAAAGCTGTTTTTCTGTCGGTTTTAGGCTTTGCTGAGCTACCACATACACATCCGACAGGGTGCAAAGTTTTAGTTTATAGGATGAGAGTGGCCCTAGAGCAAAGAGAGAGAATAGAATGTAGTGTTGTTGCTGTGAAGTGTCACTAAGAGGACAGAAAACAAGAGCCAGGCTGACAGAATAATCCTGTCACCCATCACACACATGGCTAATAAGCAAGACAATGTCAAATCAACCATTCACTCTTAGACATACAGTACAGAGCCTATTATATACACATCATTTCCCCCCGCCCACAACACCGTGCTTGTTACATGTTTGAAGGCAGCAAAGTCAAATGGATTTCTTTCTCTGATATGATTAATGCATTTCTGCATGTTCTCGCATCTAATGAGCCAACATCTGCTTCGTATGGATGTTGATGCCATTGTATAAGAGGCTGGTACAAGTCAGTACTCATCACATAATGAGAATGCTGCAGGTGATCAGAGACCACCGTCCTCCCTGGAGACGCCTTGCTTCAGCATGCTTGTCATAGCCTTTTCTTTTTGTCCAGGCTTCCTACACCATATTACAGCTTTTTGGATCGGACACAACAGGCAGAATGCTGGGAATCGTGTCCTGTTTGCTCACTCCTTGATTTGTCTTTATGTTGCTTTTATTTTAGAAATCTCGCCACACAGGGCGAATTAAATGACTTGCTAAGCCTTCTCGCCAGTTGCCATCGCGGTTCAGAACATCAGGCTGATCTTTGAGCTTGCATGATGAGCCAGAGCCGCTGTGGCGGTGTGATACAGCATGCTTGTAGAATCGACAGGGAAAGGCGATGTGCAAGCCCAAGGCATGACAGATAGAACTCAAAGTGAATAGATGGTGTGCCAGTCATGTAATCTGTCCCTGGGCGCAAACCTTTGTCCATCTGAGATTTCCCACAACTCTAAGCCTCAGGTTAAAAAAAATACACATACATGCACACGTTTCTAGTAGGGCTGTGCGATCAATTGAAATCTTATCGTAATCGCAATTTGAACATGTGCGATTTCTAAATCACCTTACAGCATGATTTTTTTGCATGCTCCCTCTTCCCGCAGAATGCTATTTAAACCAATCCGATGCAGATATATGCAAAGATACGATGTCCGCAAATAATGTCAGCAAGGCCGGCTTCCAAAAAAATTATACAGACTCTTGATAAGAGATACCAACTGCAATCGCGGAGTTATTGTACAAGAAAATGGTCTAGAGACATTTGCTGCGTTCACACAGCAGCTGAATACGGTTGTCAATCCTGTTTTTCAGTCCTTAATACGGTTATGTTCACACACAGTTCTGTTATTAAATAATGTGACAACCACATTTTGTCTATCCAAACTCCCACCTGTACATTTTCAGGATTCACAACTGCATTCTCGGAACACAGGCGCTGTGTGAACGGAACAGGACTGGACAGCCAGTTGTCTGTCACGTCATACTGTATACTGTGGGAGAGAGCAGCTCTGCCACACAAACACGCGTCAGTCATGCGCTATGTGCTTTCATGTGTTTTTTCTGTAACTTACAGTAAAGGAGAAATAAGCTGCGTTTTATGCCATCAGTTTTCCACCGGATCCGCTCCCCCGGCAGTTTTGTGTTCTGCTTGCAATTCAAATGCTCTTAAAAGCTGTTGTCGGTTAATGAAGATTTGAAGAAAGAACTTGCGGCTAAATTAGACTCTTGTCATGTCAAACAGTGATAAAACTTCCAGTTTTGTGGACGTCGACATCTTTGATATAACTTCAGTCACGGTTGCTATGGTTACTAGGGGTGTGAACCTACACTGGTCCCATGGTTCGGTTCGATTACGATTATTATGTCATCGATTCGATTCAAAACGATATCTCGATGCGTCACGATGCATTGACGATGTACTGCATACTCGATTTTCAATTTTAATTCACATGTATATAATTTTTTTCTTCATAAACAAACAGTCAGATATATGAACTAAAACTTTAATTTTACATTCTCAATGAAAACACACTTCTTGAACAAATGTATATACATGAAATTATAATTTATAATCCAAAATAGCATTAAGAGGAGCAATGGGAGACACTGTTGGATTGCTCTCTTCTGACATCAGTTATCAGCTTGTGATTTCTCAAGCCAAGACATTGCTGTTTGACTTTTAGACTGTGGCTCGCTGTGGTGCCGCGATTGCAGGGGCGGATTTAGTAAATTTGGGGCCTCAGGCAAATAAAGGAATGGGGCCCAACATTTTCACACATTTACTTCAATCAACCTTGAGGTTTCTTTTTCTGTTGTCAAAGTTGCTGCTGCACAATGGTGCCCCATAGTTATGTCCATTGATTCTACAGTTTTCATGTAGGCCTACATATTATAATTCTTTCATTAACATTTACATTTATTCATTTAGCAGACACTTTTATTATTTCATGTTGTCTCGACAACATAGCGATTGATTAACAGTTGAGATACAAAAGTATACGTTAATATATTAATTATATTTACCGACAAACCTTTTTAGGTTACACACAGCCTGTTTCCACATACTGTATTCTGATGCAGCTAAATTCTCAGTAAATCTTTTTATTGATTTATATTTGTGTTTCTGTTGTCATAAATAGGGATGAATATGAAATAGTGACAGAACAGTGGTTGAGTCGTCGTCTGATAAAATCAAACGGGCTACACATAAGAGAATGACAGTTGTGCTTGCATGTCAAATTAGGCGCAGTTAGTATAAATTTGTACTTCGTTTAGTACTGAGATGTACATTTGCAGACGCTCCCTAAAGCAGTATAGACGAATATCAAATCTAAAAGCGTGCTTCGTTAACACCAGTGCGTTTTCGTTTTAAAAGAATGAATGAAAACGATCCTCACTGGTCTTATGCCTAATGGGTAAGTTTGCCCCTGCAATTGAGCCTGAGGAATATCTGATATTCGGCGGATTTTGACCAATAGCCGGGAGAGCGTGGCCACTGTAAGCACGCGCTGCGATAATGCCAGATTCACTGCATGCGCGAAGCGTGAGGGAATGTTCCGAATTGAGCTGCAGCGATCATCTTCAACGCATTATCTGTCACAAGCACTACATCTTTTAGATCATCAGTTTAGATCAAGAACAACGCACTGTTACTTTAATTCAGCGTATAAGCGGCCCAGAAAAAATAGACTCGGCACAGCCGCTTCTGCTCTGCTCCTGCTACATGCTGCCGCGCCACCCCTGCGTGCTGTGTGAAAGCAGTCATCCGTTAACATGGGCGGCGTAAAAAATACACACAAACACACACACAGTATTTATTTGTTTTGTCATAGGTCTGTTCTAGAGACATTTTGTTACACCTTTACTATGTGTAACAAACTCTTCCTTTTTTTCGCCTTATGTATGTTTTAGAGACATGTTACAGGCCTTTGATAACGAGCTAATTGTTTTACTTTGATTTTTTTTTTTTTCAGATTCACACTGTATAAATCGAAATCGCAATATTGTTAAATAAAGTTTAAAGTTTCTAGGCTGGGTATCTGGATTACGGAGTTGAAGGGATTCTATTGTTTAGGATTTCATGCAGTCTTGGGTTGTTCCATTATTTGAAGCTCATTTTTGACATGTTGTTGTAGCAACAGGTCTGTAAGCTCAAACCTGCTTAGGATCAGTATGAACTGAAAATTGAATGAGATTGCAAGGACTTAGCAGCACACTATTGAAACAAAAATTTGGAGTTGGTTAGAGAAGGCTCTTATGCTCACCAAGACTGCATTAATTTCATAAAAAATACAGTAATATATAGCAAATAGCCATTATATCACTTATTTCTGATGCAAAGATGATGAAATTTTATATTAGTGCTGTCAATCAATTAACACTTTAATCAGATTAAAATCGCACCCTTTTTGTGTGATTAATAGTGATTTATTGCACACTTATCATTAAATTAAGCATGTACCATTTATTTTGTTATTCGCAGATTAATGTGCCAATTTACACATTCAAGTGACTGTAAACCAAAGGAAGAAGAAAGTGACAGAGAACTCGATTTATTACTCAAACTGTTTTCCAAAGCGCTCACACACACAGAGATGCATTTCAGACACTGCGTGAACACCGTTCATTCCTCTTTTATGTCTCCTTAAATAAATATATGTATAACCTCACCCCTCTTCAGCTGGTCCATGAGAATATTTTCAAAATGGAACCTGTCCGTGGTTTAAAAAAGATTGGAGACCCCTGGGCTAGAGAACCAAAGAGTGCCAGGTCTAACAGTACGTCACAGGTTTTATGTAAATTTTGCTCTTGCCTAGCAACACTAGTGCAGCGGCTCCAAACACAATTAGCATGTTCAGGGACTGATCGGCATGACACCTAAGAACCATGGGAGGGCATAAAGTATGGTGGCCCAGTAGTGCACAACAAAACGAAAATTAAAAAAGCAAACAAGCTCACAACAAATTAAAAAAGCAAACATAAACTGACAAAGAATAAAAAAAAAATCCCAAACATACCAACACAATGGAAATGCTCCCAACTAGGGATGCCAATGATTAATCGATGATTAATTATCGATAAGAGATGTAATTGATTAAAAATATCATGCTCGATTAATTAGTTTCATTTTGGGGTGCGTGCAGCTCATGTGCACACGCAAACGGCTGTGAATGACCATGAATGGGATTAATCTTTCACAGAAATAATTTACTAATGTAAAAACTACACTTTTAATATTATCCAAACTTTAAACCTAAATTAAAACAGATACAGAACATAAGAAAGTATTGAAATTTAGAAATTTTGGTCCCTAAGACATATTCATTTGTGGCTACTCGAAGACTTGAGAGACGAACGAATTCTGTTTCTTGCTCAGGCTGCATAACATTTCAGCAGCAAAATTATTCCAGAACTTTACGACGCGAGTAAGAGTGAAGCTGAAATAGACTTGAGTCAAGCCCCCCCCCGTTTATGTTTACATTTTAAATTACCTTTTAATAATAGGTTAACTGTGCTAGTGTGTGCGTAACAAAGTTATCCTGACTGGATGGTGCACTTTTACCATGTTTACATTTGAGATTATTTAATAATAACGAAACAGACTATTTTAAGTAGTTTAAAGTGTTAAGGATAGATGGTTTATTTAACCCAGTGGTATTGTAAAGGTTCAGTGTAAGCTTAAAGTGTTCTCTTATCTGTTTGATACTGCACATTATGATGCTACCTCACCACTTAGTGATACATTTTGTTATTGTTGTTTGTTCTGATGGTGTATTTAGAAAACTTAAGTATTTTCTTACTTCAATATTCAATATTTTTTTTAATAATGTTCATGTTTATATTTCACTTTTTACTGCACTTTTTTTATTGTCCATTTTTGAAAGAGGGCAAAAATAAGTGTTCTTTTTTTAAAAATAAATGTTGTGTTTTGACTTAATCTGTACCTTTTTTTACGTTTAATATTGTCTCTGTACCTTGATAACTTGAAATAGAAAGGGCAAGTGACCTCCCGCTATGTTAGAGCTCACATACAGTATTGTACAGTAATATTGATGTATCTAAACCGAACCGTTATTGTGGCCAGAAAACAGTGATACAAACTGAACCGTGGGCTCACTGTACCATTGCATCCCTAGTGGCTACTGACAATTGTTATTAACTTTTCCCGAGAAAACCCATGATTAAACTTAAATGCGAGAACAATTTAGGCTAAGTGATAAAAAATAAAAAAACCCCGCTGCTCTAAAAGTTTACTCGCAAATGTGAATCGAAAACCTGGCAACACCGCCCAGCAGTGCCAGTAAATACTTCTAGACCAACAACTTTTAAGTGCTACTTATGAACCACTTTTCAAGGTTTAAATCTGGTGCTTTGGGTGTCGAAAGACAAAGAACTGATTTGAAACTAGGCTCTGACTCTCAACCAGCACGTCTTGGTGAAAAATGGGTATTAGAAACTCCAAAAGGACACCAAATAACCAAATGACATAAATTAATATAATTGATAGATTTGTGTGCACTAAAGCATACTTAAAAAAAAATAATGAAATTATTTTTCCCGAATTCCTAGTGTATACTACAGTAGATTGCATATACCTACTACAGTACATAGATCCATTCAGAATGACTAACATACATCTGACAAATGAAAAGATTTATTCTGAATGTGTGTGAAAACAATGTGAATGTACTGAAATGAGGCTTAGCATAAATACAAAGTACAGTATGATCTGTGAGTCTAGAATGCTCATACTTGGTTTGTTTGTGATTTAATATCAGATTTACGTTTCCTTACTGTATTGCTTTTGTACATCACTGCAGTCTTCTTTACCTTTATTGCTTTTATACATAAATCCTTATCCATCAAAACATAGTGTGCTTACATACAGCAGTGGGATGTTTTGACATTCCGTTCAGTCTGTATTTCATTCTCTTTTCCTTTATATTAATGCTGCTTTGGACATAGTTTAACTTAAAATGATCTGATTGTAAAAAGAGATGTAAAATTGGGTAAAAGAATATAATAGCTTTTAGTAATTTTGCGTGAATTGAGTTAACGTCAATTTTGACAGTCCTAATTTTAATATATTTATAACATTTCTTTTATTTCTGTATTGGCAAAGCTGAATTTCATCAGCATTTGTACTAAATGTACATTTTAGACACACATTCTTTTTATCAGTCAAAATTTTTCGAAACAGTCACAGCAGAATAGACGACTTTGTATCGATCTGTGTTAACAAAATCAGAAACACACAATTATCTCAAACAACCTAGTCCAGTTATCATAATTTCATGTGTTTGGAGAACTAAATTATTCAGAGAGATGTTAAAATATTTGCCATGTGTCATATTATCTCAAACCCTGATGTGAATTGATTTTCAGCTGAAAACATTTAAACAAAGAAAGATATAAGAAATCCACTTGAAAAACAGGAAATGAGGTGTGTCCTTGAGTTATATATGGTTCAAACTATCTGCCTTGTGACTGGGCTTGAGGTGTGGTAATGGTCTGCAGTCATAATAAGCTAATTAGAAGAGTTTAACCCCCTTTGGGCTTTCACATTTTATAATGTTACTGCATTTAACCTGGTGCTTTATTAAGAACCTTTGCTGCTCATGACAAAACCTGTCACATGGTTTCACTATAAATACAGCATTGTCCAGCAGCACACCCACGCATTTCCAAGGAAACAGCGCAATAAAGAACAGGGAACATTCGACTCTAATCTGAGACAAGGTCCTTTAAAACGTACCAGTCAGCAAAAGGGTCCAAGAAACAAAGAAAATACCTTGAAGCACAGGGAAGTCCTAAGTCATTAAAAACAGAGAAAATATGGAACAAAATGTGTTCATCCATCAAATTTGAGTGTCCAAGTAGGAAGGGCTACAGTAAAGAGGGCCACCAAGAGGCCCTAGGCAGCTGTATGAAGTTATGGACTTCCATAACTTAAATGAAAGAAAGTGTGCATGAGACAACAATATCTCACACCCTCCAAAAAATTCTTATTATGACTGGAGTTCATCCAAAGACATGTGAGAGATTCTATTTAGGGGAACATTCGATGATGAGACCAAAATGAAAGTCTGAGAAGCTCTGCAGTAGAGACCTCTTGACAAAAATAAAACTGGTGATATAAGTATCTAATCTATCTATCTTGTCTGTTGTTCTGTCTACAATGTAAATCACATTGCGTATGCACTATATAAACGTCATCAGCGGTTAAAAACTGAAAAATACGTACATAAAGGTAATCCTGAGAAAATGTATAGCGTTTATTTGCTAAAATGTATCGCTTAAGTGTACTAATACTTTTTAGGGCAACTGTAAAAATCATGTCAACTTTAAAAACAATTTCTCTTGCTACAGGACTGCAATCCATAAATTCAAGTCACATGATGAATGGCTTAAAACCAAAGAAAAATCAATGTCATGCTGCAGCCCAGAAAAACCCGGAGATTAGTCCAATTGAGCATTTGTGGAATGACCAAAAAATGTCAGTTTTAAATAGTTGGAGCTTGAGCAATTGTGCCAAGTACAATGAGCAAATATTCCAGTATCAAGTGTAGCAGTCATAGTTACTTAAATCATCATTGTTCCCAGCTGTAACACACCTCAAGCAGATTGGACTGCATTGTTATTTGAATACATAATGTAGCTGTAAATAAAAACGTGCACTTTTAATGGTCTCATCTTTTCTCTTTAAGCACCAACTAATTTTTCCTCTTTCTTCCTCACTCAGTAAAAAAATCACTCCGCACAGCTGTGGTAAAAACACAAATATATTGTTGAGAATATGTCTATGTAGATGTGCATGCGTGTTTTACAAAGTGTATGTGCGCATGTTATTAGTGGAGCTGCAGGGTTTTTTGGGGGGTTTGTTTTTGCTTTCCTTTTTTAGTTTTTTTTTTGTAGCCAACTCGGCCTCGCTCAAACCGGCATTGTGGAGCGATGTGAGGGGAAAGCTTAACAGAGGGAGCTGCTGTCTGCTGTGTGTTTCACATACCAAATAATCTGCCTGGAGTCACAGATAAAAGAGACTTTCCTAACGCTCACGTATATATGTTTGTATCTGGGTAAAAACGCAACAGCAATCCTCTACCCTCATCTCACACTTCAGCTTCGCTTTTTATGTTTTCATTTCTTAAATAATCTAAAATAACTACGTTGCCCTATAGAGTGGTGAGGTGCATGAGCAAGTGCTATTGTACTAAAATATGCTGTGAAACTGAGATTTAAAAACAAGCGTTTTAAGCATTCTAAAAGGTGAACATATATGGAGTTTATTTCATATTTTATGTTTGGAGTTATATTTTACTTTATTGGAGAGTTTTTTTTAAAATCCTGTAAACACTTAATTAAAAAAAAAAAAAGTGCTTATATTATAAATACTTAATAATATAATATATTTAATATAATACAATATAATGCAATATTAAATTATATAATATAACATAATATAAATTAGTGCTGTCAAACGATTAATCGCATCCAAAATAAATGTTTTTGTTTACATAATATATGTGTGTGTACTCTGTAGATTTATTGTGTACATATAAATACACAAACATGCATGTATAGATTCAAGAAAAAATGTGTATATATATTCATAATTTAAATTATATAATATAAGCTATATGAATAAATATATATGTAAATATTTTGAAATAAATACTGTATGTGTGTGTATTTATATATACATAGTAAATGTAAACAGTACACACACATATTATGTAAATCAACATTTTGGATGCGATAAATCGCGATTAATACTTTGACATATAATATGATACCTGTATACTGTATGTTCTATAATATAATCTGGTAGTGCTAAAACATTACAACATAAAAAAAAAAAATAACTGCTTTAGTTAGTAGTAAGAAAATGATACAGTTATCCCACAGAAACAAAATCAAATGATAGCTTTGATATTAGCTTTGATTTCATTAAATATTGTTTTGGGCTTCTAATCACAGGGAACCCTTGATGGAAGCCATTTTACAACCACATATATTCCTAGCAAGACCCGTCTAATAAATGGCCCAGTTAGGAAAAAACTGCTTTGCTGACATGGCATTATAGAAAATGGTTAAGAATGCATGCTTCCGCTGGCTTTAGCCCCTTATCTTAGGCTCACACTGAGCACTGATGTGCAATATGTTACTGTTGATAGCAAAGAACTACTGCTCTCAGTTAGATCATTTGTTAAACTCAAATTATCTTTGAGCATGGGTGAATTTTCTCTTTGTGAAGGTGCGTGTCATGAATGAATATTTAATGGCTAAACTACAGACCTGAATTGGAGGGGAAACCAAACAAACAGGTTAATAATATCTAGAGAGAGCTGTTAGCGTTTCCATTGGCTGCTTGGTTGATTTAACCGCAAAGAGCAAACCTTGAAACCAGTGCCGCTGCTTAATGTTTAAGCATCTCCAATATTGAAACTAGGGCTGGGTATCGTTCAAAAAATTTTTATACCAATACCATGAGTTCGTTACCGATTTCTAAATGAGACCTTTTTCTATATACATTTTATGAATCAGTTTTAACAAAATTACATCATCTCCAAAAACATTTTTTTCAGCTTGTTGACATTTATACAGACTCAAAACCTCATCTCCTGAGCCAAATATATCCAACACAATTAAACTAATAGTTTTCATTTTACACATCTGTTATGCTACATTTACACTAGTCCATTATTATTTATTCTTACAATAGCCTTATAATTTTTTCCCCTTTGAAAAATGTGTGCGTTTAAATTAAGGCATAAAACATTTGTCTTTTAATTAATTACTACTTCATTTGATTGTCGGAAAATAAGGGGGATTTTATATTACAGTTTAAAACACTGAAGAAATACTGTTTTAAAAATGTTTGTAGTAGCCTATTATGTACATTATACTGAATAATAGAAAAATATTTCTGCTGCCATGTCCAAACCAAACTTTTATTTTGACGGCTTGACATTAGTTTTCATCCGTTGGTTTGGCTCATTTCTTGAAACAGAAATTACATTCCCAAAACAACATGGACGAACCTCCAAACCACTTGGCAATTGTTCACAACAGAATTGAATTTCTCATTCATTTCATCAAATTGCAAATGTCTAAGTACATCTTTGCAAATGATTAAGTACAGAT
>JAUMHQ010000069.1:7999944-8028288 GCA_032361165.1 Enteromius paludinosus
ATAAAGCCACCCTCCGGGGTTTTTCTGTTCAACCTTCGTGTCTGTCGTGTTCTCTAGCGCCACGGTTCACAATATATATATATATATATATATATATATAAATATATATATAAAAAAAGCAAAAATGATTCCTCTAAATATTATCTGTTTATATACTCAATCGTTGTTTTTGAAAACACACCCTTGGTTTTCATCATATTTGGTTCATTTAATTATTCAATTGCTGCATTATTAAACAAAGCGATATTTTTAATGTACCTTGCAGAGGTTTTAATATTTGTTGGCACCTCCTTTGTTTCAATATTGATGAAAGGCCTTTTGTTAAGTCAGTTTACAATGTCATGTATATTGCCTGAAATATTATCATAAAGAAAACATATTACTTTAGGGTTACTTTAGTGTAGCTGGAAATCATTTTATTCAATTTTTTTATGAAATCAATATCTGATTATAATGAAACAAGCAACTGTTGCTTTTGTATTGTCTATTTCTGTTTTTTTAGATATCATGTACCACATGAGAAATGTCATGCTACATGTGGCTTAAATGTGGGAAATCATGGAAATATTATAAAAAATATTTTTAAACCCATATTAGAATGATTTTTGAAGGATCATGAGACACTGAAGACTGGAGTAAAGGCTGCTATAATTCAGCTTTTCCATCACAGAAATAAATCAGTTTTTTAAATTGTAGTGTATGTCATTCTATTACAATTAAATATTTATCTTCTGTGCTGTTTTATTGGCAAGTGCCAGTCATTTTTAAAGAAAATGAGCCTTCCATTACAATTCTTCTTCATGTACAGGCTGGACGGCTCTTTGACATTCATTCACATTCACACTGAAAGGCATCAAATGACTTTGGTCTATTTGCTTGTGGCACAGAGCGTTAAACACAGACCCACATTACACACCGTGCTGTTTTGCGAACGGCAGCAAACACAGATGGATAAAAGAAGGGAGTAAAAAAAGGAATAGGTTTTGGCAGAGACACCTCACTCAGAGGTGCTTCCAGGGGACCAGCACACACTGGGCTCATCGCCTTCATTGGCACTTATTTCATATTACTGCCATCATCTGTGCAATTGACTGTGTAATGATAGCTGTGGTTGTGCTGGTGAAAGAATCAAATGAAGCCTAATTGAACTGTAATGACTCTGCCATCCATCAGCCGGTGGCTCCATAGAGGGACTTGCTCTTCTGCCCTGGGGGTTGCTTGCCCCCAGGTTTCCCACGGCAATGGTGCCCTCAAGACAGCACACTCATGGTCCTCAGCAGCTCCAAACATCCTGGAGGAGGCCAGTGTGGGTTAAGTTTTTCAAAAAAGGGCTGTTTTCTCACATTCTTTGGGGACATTTATGAAAAAAGTTGACATGTCGAAATGGCCAAAATTGTTATTTCCCCCCCACTATTTTTCCCCCTGTATTTTTTCTCTAAGTTCTGTTTTATGACTTCATACAAACGTATTTATTCATCATCAAAAATGGTGTCCAATTAAATATATTATCGTAAATATAGCAAATAAATATAATAATTAATACAATTTTATCCGTTTAATTAATCTTTTAAACAAATATTACAATTAATAAATATTACAGTTAGTTTAAAAGTAAGCATAGCCTTTTTTGTCAAATGGGATGCTGCACAACATCTTTGAATTTATGCTCTTTGAAGTTATCCTAACTGGAGTAGAAAGGCAGTTTTCATAAATTAATTGTATTGTGAAGCACGTTGTAAAAAAACTTAAATGAGATATTTGAAAAAAGACAAATCAAAATTTGTGAACAACTCTGTTATTGGTGTTAATCTTGCACTTGGTGCTAATTTCCATAATTATATAATAAACCCTATTTAACTGGAAGCGTTCCTCCAATTTTCACTGAAATTGCAGGAAGACAGTCTTCGGCCAAATGGATGACCCTTTCAGCCATTTTGAGAGAAGTTTGTTACCAGATCTGTCATTTCCTGAATATTGCATCTTTACAACAACACTAATTCATGTCACCCAAAAAGGCTGGCAAGACACATAAATGCAAGGGACGACAGGATAATGTAGGGACTCTCAATGGGGAATCGATTTAACACTGCACCTGGGATTGCTTGCCAGTTCAGCCATCAACAGGGTATGGAGAAGTGGTCCCAAGTTTACATTAGTGATGAGAGCGAGTTCCCTGTCCACACTTCACGCGTACTGTGTCTGCTAAGATGCTACGGGAAAAACAATTTTTTTCCTCCTAACTGAATCCTTTTTTAACCATGCAGTGAAAACTGCATGGCCATTGGTTAGTGCAGTGGTATCTGGATAAACCAATCAGTTGGACACTGTGCTGCGCCAACCAATGGTTGCGGCTCCTGCCAATGTTTCGGCCTCTTCGCCACAGGATTCAGATTTCTTCTTCTTCAGCGACGTGCTACTTTGCTGTCCTGACCAAGAAGCCAACGCCGTTGAAAACGCCTTGCAGCTAGATTATTTCCCCTGCTGCCATCCGCCGTTAATCATAAAAGAGAATGTTTCAAGAGGACTAACATGCCCAGTCACCGCTGTTCGACCTGCAGGACCCTCCTACACATTGAGGACAGCCACAAGGAGTGCGTTTCCTGCCTCGGTAAGCACCACGCAGAAGCCGCTCTGACCGGTGTTGAATGCCGTACTGCAAGCAACTCAGTCTTGCCACTCTCCGTGCTAGGATAGCGTCCTTTTCAGGATGCGACACCTGCCCCCGAGCCCTCCCACCTCATAAGAGGCAGCGGGGTAGAGGGGCACAGCGCTTTGATGATGATGAGCTCCTGCTGGCACAGCCCCCGCATGCTTCACCACTTCCCCAGAGAGCTGTTTCACCCGTTCTCTTCCTGAATGAAGACCAGCGTCCCTCTGCGGCTGCGAGCGACCTTGTCTCATTTGGAAACAGTGAAGACGAGCTGCAAGAGGATTCCATCTCTTTTGCAGCCTCAGACGCAGAGGAGCTTTTGGGCTCAGGTGACCCCACCCACTCTGCTCTGTCAGATTCCGGCTCTCTCAAGCATGGGATGGACGCTGAGCTCTTCTGTGTCCTCTCAAAGGCTGTCAGTGAGCTAGGCTTGGAGTGGATTTCGCCACAGGAGCCGTCTGGATGAGTGGTTCCTGCCGGGGCACACGCAAGCTCCTCGACAGAAGACCACGCAGTTCTTCCCTGAAGTTCACGACGAGCTTACGAAGTCCTGGCGTTCTCTTTACTTGGCGCGACTCCACAATGCTGCCTCGTCTGCCTTAGTGTCGCTCGACAGCGCTGAGAAGTGCTATGAAAAGCTACCACCGCTGGATGAGTCTGTGGCCACTCAACTCTGCCCGCCCACTGCTATAGGCTGGAAGGCAAAGCCCGACCATCCGTCCAAGCCATGTAGGACGACATCTGCTCTCGTTGGCCGAGCCGGCGCAGCGCAACTGACCTGGCGCTGAGAGCGACGAAGATCACGGCCCAATCAATTGGCAGATCCATGGCTAGATCCTCTGTTGAGGGCTTTGCTGAAGGTGCCCATTTGCTTCCCTAAGCGTGTACTAAACACCATATCTCATGCTAGAGCCCATCTAAGCTTATGCTTTAAAACGGTCTGTATTTTCGAGGTGGTTCACAGAGTGCAATGAAAACCCCTCGTCATGCCAGGTATCTTTGATACTATCTTTTCTGCAACACCTACTGGATAGGGGACGCTCCCCATCCACCCTTAAGGCTTACTTGGTGGCCGTAGCAGCCCACCACAACCTTATAGCAGGCCAGACTGTGGGCAAGGATATTCTTATTATCCGTTTTCTAGGAGGAGCTTGACAGCTCAGGCCCTCTCGCCCTCGCATCATCCCTACGTGAGACCTGGCCACTGTGCTTGAAGCCCTCAAATGGCTACAGTGAAAGTGCTGACGCTAAAGACTGTTCTGCTGCTGGCATTGGCATCAGTCAAGTGAATAGGCGATTTGCAAGCGCTGTCTCTGAGCCCCGCTTGCCTGAAAGGTCAAAGGTCATCCTGAAACCAAGGCTTGGTTATATACCGAAGGTGCTCTCCACCTTAAAACTGTTAGTTCACTGTGTTTGGCCGTTGCACACCCAAACCTTGAGCTCAGGACCACAAGCCTCTAAGTATAAGGAAGATAAGAATTCTCTGCATGCTTATGTGACTGTACGCTTTCGCCGGGGCTCGCTGTCATACATTGATCGTTCTTCACTTACACCACGGCGGGATTGAACTGAGTTCCCATAACGTCTTAGCAGATGCAGTACGAGTGAAGTGTTAACAGGGAACAAATAGGTTACCTCTGTAACCCAGGTTCTCTGAGACATGGGAACGAGTACTGTGCTCTATGCCGTGCCGTAAGTGTCCGTCGCTTCAGTCGAAGTAACCTGAATCCTGTGGCGATTCAACCAATTGGTTTATCCAGATACGACTGCACTAACCCATGGCCATGCATTTTTTACTACATGATTAAAAAAGGCTTCAGTTAGGAGGAAAAAAGGAGTTTCCCCATATCGTCTTAGCACACACAGTACTTGTTCCCGTGTCTCAGGGAACCTGGGTTACAGAAGTAACCTGTTTGATTCACTTATTTAGGTCTGATGGGAAACATTTTGTTCGATGTCAGACTGAGGAAAGACTGAAGCCCAAGTGTGTAAAGAAGTCAGTGAAATGTGGAGGATTGAGTGTCAAGTTTTGGGGGATGTTTTCTGCAGCAGGACTTGGGCCTCTTATACAGGTACATGGCAGGTTGAATGCAAATGTTCATCAGAACCTCTTTCAGCAACATGTAGTACCTTCACTGCAAGCCTCTTCAATTCAGTATGCAAATATCATGCAAGCAATGCCCCCGTTACACTGCAAAATGAGTAAAGCAGTTAAAAGAACACTGAAATAATGAAATGGCTTGGCCTGAGTCCCGATCTTAACTCAAAAGCTATAGCTAAGAAACCCACTACAGTTACCAAACTATGAAAGAGAACAGTAGTATAACTAGATCACACCAGAGCAGTTTGTGTGATGTCCTGAAACTGCATATGGACCTCTACATTTTCTAAATTTTTTTGTAAAGCTGTAACCCTCCAGAGCTTAATTTGTAATCTTCTTACATAATGCTGTGGTTCTCTAATTTTGATCACACAAATAATGATTTTTGTTGAAATGCCTTGGTTATTTATCAAATATGTTAGTAGAACAGTGGTATACGTACAGCTAATATTCTTTCATGGTGTGAAGATTAACAATATATCAGAAATAAAAATGAAGTATTTATAAATTGTTCTATACTATATACTATATTTTACTATAATCTATCTCCGCTGTATATTTGTAAGCCCCGTCCTGTGTCTTGTCATGGGCCTGTGGTTTTGTTGATGTTTTCTTGTCCATGTGCTCCGTGTGTTTGTTTTCATTTCAACGTCCTCATGCTCCTTGTCTGTAACCCCACTCTCTCATCAGTGTTTCACTCCCGTCCAGCCGTGTTCCCAGGTGTCCCGTCTTATGTCGTTGATTAGTCTGTGTATTTATGTCACTCCCTGTCTCTAGTCTTTGTCGGTTGTTAACGTTGCTATGTGTGTGTGGTTTGTTCAGTCTGCTTCGTCCAGTCTTCCTTGTTCTTGAACAAGCAACCTGTCTAAAAGTAATTCATGGACATAAATTTTATCGCAATCTCGATATGATATTGTTTATCGTCCAGCCCTAGGGTTAAGGCTTTTGGTGCATCTTTAAGTGAAGCAAGAGATGAAGCAAAGGACTTAAAGTTGGATCTGACACATTCTTGTATGCAACTCTGACATATAATTTATGACTTTACTTTTATATTTGAAAGTGGAATGGCAAAACACATCACCGAAAGGGAAATTCATCAGATAAGGCATGGCAGAAAATTCATCTTGAGATCTCGTTTTGCGTGTCATGTCCCTGGAGGCACAAAATAATGTGAGCAAGATGTACAGGTCTACAATCAATAGACGGCTGTGCGATAAGTTCTCCGGCAGTCTATTTCACATATAAAAAGATATTTTTGAAGAACCGGTGTAGCCCACGTAACCTGTGCCGAACTTCCACTAATTGCTTGGATGGGTAAATGTACAAACATCACAATGCGTTATGTTTTTCCATCATTTTTTTTGAGTGAATCACAGTGTAATCATGTGTATGATGCATTTGTGTGCCTATTTCCATTCTTTTAAATTACGTTGACCTCATCGGACATGTTGTTGATAGCACATGGTTATTTGTCCAACATTAGTAGCTATAAAATATTAGGTTTCATTTGCTCCTGCAAAATACTGAGGGCTGTCAGCATCTCGCTTATGTTTACAGAGAGGAAGGCTGATCGTGAACTAGGGTTGGTTTTAATGCTCAAGGTTTGATTTATCTTTGACTGCCAACACGCAACCTGCACACTCACCCCAGTCTGTCAGACTGTATTGTGAGGGTCTTGTGTGTGTCACTTCAGCTCAAGGTCTGGAAAGAAATGAAGACTGATTATTCTGGCACCTGAGCTGAGTGCTTGGGCTTTTTTAATAAAGGACAGGAAGGAAATCGCAAGCTCAGCGTCAGCTGGCAAGCAATCCACTGATCCTGCCGTATCTTAATGGGCATTGTGGGAAAAGAAAAGAGTGTCGGTTTCGAACACCTCTGGGTCATCGTCCTGTCTTTGGAGTAGTGCAATCTGTTATGGATTCGTGCCACTGGCGATTGTATGGTTCGTAAACTGCACAGATGTTAATTCACAAAATGCCTGTTCCCGGAATGTGGATGAATTAGGTCATGATGATGCTATCTGGACTTTTACTTTGTTCTTTGGCAATGAGTCAAAGCAAAGCTGCAATGTAGTTGTGGTGAGGAACAATGTTGAGTACAATCCCTGTATTCAATCTCTGCCCCTGTGAGTGCAAGATAAGGAGTAATTGCCTATTTACTCATCAGAACCCTGAAAGAAAAGGACAACAGTATCTGTCTGAAACCTTTGCCACTGCTGGTCTCCCAGAGAGAGCTCTGAAATTCAAAAAGTAATGGCATGTTGTAGGATCTGTGATAATTAAAAAACCCAAAAGCACTCTAATGCGCACATCTAATTTACAAAATGTGTGCATAAGTAGCAAAATTATACATACTTTAATGTGTAAAAGATAGAATATGTATGGGTTTAAGTTTAATAAATAAAACCTTTTTTATAGACATTTAAAGGCACAATATGTAAGAATTGATAAAAAATATCCAAAAACCACTAGCACAGTCTTATATATTTCATGCAGTTGTGTACTTACATTATCTCAAAAGTTCTGTAGGGTTTGTAAACTTAAAGAAATTCCAGATTTAAATAATGAATCATCCCTTTTCATTGCCTCCTCCTATAAATGACTCGATATGCACGCTATCCTTGGTTTCCACCTATGAATACTATGGCAACACTCATGGACAAATGCAGAAGTAGTGGTAGTTATTAATTGTGCATTTCGATATCATGGATCATTACACTCTCCACAGTCCAGAAAAAACGTAAATGTATACAGAGAGTGAGGCAAGAAGATATTGAAACAAATAAACAAGAACAAATATCGTCGTGACGTTTTAAAAATTTTGGGATGCAATCTAGGACTGCACAAACTCCATTCCTGCATGTTTTTTAATGGACAGGTAAGCAAATATAAATTTAAGTAATAGTCATGCACAGGTGGCTAGGTCGGATATAAATTAGCTTTTCATCCGTGAACATGATTTGTGGAAACAACATATCCCAGTGTTCTATTCTCCGTCATGGCATCATAGAACCCCTCTGTCATTGTTTTGAAAATGTGACCTCTAGTGGCGAAAACTTACATATTGTGCCTTTAACATTTATTATTAATGTTATGATATTCAGCTGGAGTTTCCTCAAGCTCCACCAGAGGTCACTCCATTCGCTACACAGGATTACACCCATGGACTTCATTTCCCGTCTTGCATCACTCCCGGACTAATCACACACCTGCAACTCATCACCACACCCACACAAAGTGAACTTTTATGGCAATTTTTTTTTACATATCTGAAAGAATTTGTTTTTTTTTGTTTTTGAACAAATCCTGTATGAATCAGTGTTTTAATCAAATCACTTGAATAAAAGATTCAGTGACTCACTTGTTTTCGCCACCTACTGGTGTTTCAATGTAACTTACAGAAAGACTGTTATAGAATCACGGGTTTAGTATGAAACAGTGTGTGCTATGTTTAGGGAACAGGACTGTATTGTCAAAGAAAATAAGAACAAATAATCTAATTACAAGCAACAACACTAATAAATAGAGCAAAGATGCAATTAATCCTCGAAACAATGCTTTTCAGGTATAATACACTTTTTAGATATTGAAATATAGTATAGAAATGTAAGTAATCAAATGTAAAATAACATTACATATTATACTGTATAAATTTAAAGATTTCTTTATTAAAATGAGAAAAGCTATTCAATCAAGAGCAGTGAGTGATTACCTTGTCCTTTGTTGTTAACATTTCAAAACGTTACTTTAAGACAAAGCACGGATCCAGTACATTGATACTGTACATTCAACCGAATAAACTTACAAAGACAAACATGTTCACAAGATTTTTGTTAAAATTTGTCCATTCAATCACAAGACTTGCTAGGAGAACTTAATATTGGCGTGCGAGTTGCGTGCTTCAGATGAGTGATAAAGAGTGACTGGTTTGTCCACGTTTTTTTCATCACTGCTGCCATAATGTATCGGGAAGCCAAAATGTATATCCACTGAAAACCGAACTGTTGTAGACCTACGTGTTTATTTTTAACAAAACATATAACAAATGCATTGTCAGATTTGTTAAACATAATTATATGTTTTTGGCGGGGTTTTCGCTGAGAACTGTTGCAAAGATTTCGTGAAAATAGTCCATGTGACATCAGTGGTTCAAACATAATGTTGAAGCCACAAGGATATTTTTTGTAGGCAAAGAAATGTAAACTTAATTTTTATAGCTATAATAAACTTTTTGTCTTTTTCCCTTGTTAAATATTCTAAATCATCAAGAGTCTGGAACAGTTTTATTGTAAATTCAGTCAACATCATAGTTCAGCACCTGCTGTAATTACTCAGGTTGGAAAGAGTTGTGTAATGACATTGGGAAAAGTCTAAGCTGAAAGCAAGCAAGCCAGAGATATTACTAATCTGCAATTACATGTTTACATTTGAGGAGGAGCGCTGATATAGATATTAATATATAATTACCTATCTGAGGCTTGAACACGGCTTCGTTTCATTCTGCTAGTCTCATTAATTTTGAAGGTTAGGAAGTTGTTTAATGACCTGGAAAATTTCTGAAGACTTTATCTCTGTTTTTTCCACTGGTCCTTGCAGTTCAATTTGTGTCTTATTGGACTGCCTTAATTATATTTATAGGATGCTCTTGTTGTTGGCACTAAGCTGAGATATGGGCTTTCTGTGACAAGCCACATACTGTAGTCATTACGGTGTGTAGGATTGTTTGGGAAAACATGACAGGGGGCAACATTTAATAATTTTAGAGCATTTGAAACCACATTAGTATTCAGTGGACTCTGCATTACATTGAACTCAGCAAACAGGAGAACTTATCAGTATGGGATACTTTTATTTGAATATTAAATGGTATATTGCGTTTAAAGCTTCAAATGATTATTTATCTAGATTCATTTTAATAGATTGTTCTCACTCTAAATGCTGTGGTAAAATCAATGATGGACCAGAGTGGATTATTACTCTATTCATTCTCATGCATTTATTCTTGCACAATCAGTCCTGTACCCAGAGACCCCAGTAATTTAAAGCAGACAGGGTGATTTAATGTATCTTTTTATTCTTTACACATTGCTGTCTATACAATCAGCAGCATATCAACTTGATATAATATATATATATATATATATATATATATTATATTGATATAACTATCTCTTTTTCATGAATGAAACCTAATATATGACTTTCAGATTTCAGGGGGTTTTTGCGTTTAATTCAATTTTACAGTAATATTGTGTACATGACTGTCATCACACCAACCTACTTCCTCTGCATTTCTTACTTATAGAGGATATGCTAATTATAAATAAAGTTTGTTTTATTACAGTGCAAAATTGGCATAAAACACAAACTACTGTTGCATAATTAAAATGCCAAAACAGTTGTTTTATTCTATTTCAACCCGATATACTGAAATAGTCACAACACATCAGCCTCACCAGCTCCCAATAAAAAAAAAAAAAAAAAAAAATACATTAGAATTTCAGTCCTGCTTTCTGATATAACACTGAAGGTGTGAATAAGTTATTGGATAATAATCAGTCATGTGTAGTGATTTCTCACCCAGAGATCATGTGGTGTTATTGACCCATGTCCGTGTCCCTTCTTCAGTGCTGTCAGTCACACCAGTCCAAAGCTTGTTACCTACAATAACTTATGAACCAAGAACACATGCATAGTTTATTGACTTGCTGAATAGAATATACAATGGGGTCTACATTGAAAATATGTGATGTAAGATCTCACAATAAAGTAATATTTTGAGAAATAACCATCAAGTGAATGGGTTCCATCAAAATGAGTTCAAAAGCATTACATCATTAAAAATCATTTCAAACTATCTGAATTATAGAAATATGCATAGTCAGGCAAAAAGTTAAAGCACCACAATGAGGGATTTGTTTGTTACAAACAAAGATTTTCACTTCACAAGATGTTAATTGATGAAGTGGAGTCATGTGAATTGCTTAAAACTAGTAAACAACTAATCAGTTGTTTGGACTGTCATTCTGACGGCAACTGACATTTTCAGTTTCAGTTTTTTAATCACCTGTTCCTTTAAGATGCTATTTTTTAAATGAAATTTGAAATGCATGTAAATTGTGGCAGTTGTTATGCAAACAATTTTTAATTTGCAAAGACAAAAAGCACTTTATTATTAAATAATGAAAACATACATTATAAAAATGTAGTGGTCTCACACTGTACATATGTTCTGCATTAGCAAAGCATTTTTATATATCCTTCTCTTGACTCGTCTCCATTCATATACCTTTAGCAGCTTTCAGGCAAGTAATGAAGCCTATTTCAATGAGGTCAAAATATTTGAAACTGTATCAGTGTTAAAGAGTATCAGACTGTGTCTGTGTAAGAGCACATATCCACTCTGCTAATGCTGAGTCACGCATTTATAATTTTTGTGGGCTAGCAGAAGAATCGTTGCAATGGGAAATCTGAATATAAATGATTTCATTTTTCTACCGTTTTGAACACTGAAATTATTCTATGTTTATTCTCTGTGTGTATCCAGCTGAGGAAAGTTCATCTGCAAGAGAAGAATAAAAACAAACAATATAGATCTCCATCTTTATGAAGCGACTGCGGTGCATATTGTTCATAAAGTTTGCGCTTACTACTTTATTTCAACTCAATTATTATTCCACTTTTTATGAGTAGCTGGTAAGCTTGAGTCTGCACTAGAGTGCTGCACTAAGCACATCTGCTCTAAGATGAATAAGTTAGGGGTGAAAAACTTACAAATTGTATTTAAAAAAGGAAAATAGAATTTGTGAATCTGTATAAAGCAAGGGGGCACATTTATTTTGGGATTTGCTTATTTTGACCTCTTTCTATACTGCACTCAATCATCATTCTTTCCCTATGTTTAGCTTTTAGCTAAAGTAATGTGACTTTTTATGGACAGACCACTTATTCTATTTCTGTTGTGCAGACAGATAACAGGAAAAAGTTATCCACTTAATTCATTTTCAGTGAGAGAGGAAAAGAGAGAGTGGGTGGACTCCTGTGAAACTGGAGAGGGCGTCTGAGGTATGCCTCCGCTCACAACACCAGCTCATGCTCCAGAAAACGCTGATGTTCCAGATGACTACATCCACCACTGCTAAGTAAATAGTTTCACAACTAATTATATATTCATTCTTTCTTTTTGTAATGAAGTCAAACAGTGTGGCTGTTAAACTGTGAATATGTTAAATATTAAGATTTGCTCAAATATGACGTTTTGTCTAGAGGTACACAGTGATTTCAGAAAATAAATATATATATTAATAAATGTTTTAGTATTAACAAATATATACTGTATATTAGAATATTAACTAAAATTCTTTAAACATTTTTCATTATATTCACTAAGAACACAAAGTGCATTTATAAACAAATTAGCAAGTCAGAGAAATGTTATATTCACCACCAGTGTTTATTATTATTTTAAGAGTTCACGCTTCCTCATTAATAAAATAAAGTAGCGAATTTGGCATGCTGTCCGGAGAGCGAGCCAGGAGAACGGCGGACTCCGAACCCTAATAGCTTGAACCCTTGCCAGGGTTCGGCGCCCGGCTCGATCTCCTACTGCCCCCCTGGAAGAAGGCATGAATTGATGGAAGGCGGAGAAGGGGCGGAGGAGGGATGCACACAAGCGAGATGGAGAATGAAAAGCGGGAGTTTTTATAGTTAGGAGGAATGAATTTGATTGGGTGCGAATTAACAAGGAAATGATTAGATGATTAGCTGCCAGCCGTGCGTATTTAATTCGTTTAGCGATCCTCTCGAAATGATGTTATTTGTAAAACATTCACTTATTTATGGTAAACATTTTAAAAATATTATTTATAATATGAATTTCAACACCTTATAATATGTTATAGGTTCAATACATATTAATATAAATATAAAAAAAATATATATTATCTATATTGTGGCTTTTACTATATTATACATTTTAGTAAAGTTTTTAGTGCTGTCAAATGATTAATTGCAATTAATCACATCCACAGTTGTCTCGTTGTGTATGTATATTATTTATAATATACATACACTTTTATAATTTATATATATTATATTTATATATATATATATTGATATAAACACGCATGTATATATTTATGAAAAATGTAATATTCATATATTAAATATATTTATATATTTTTTATAAATTATTTGAATATAAATATATACATGGAAATAAATGGAAATTTTTCAAAATATAAACTTAATGTGTGTGTATTTATGTATGCATAATATATACTTTTTAAGTTTGTATAAAAGCATCTGCCAAATGACTAAATGTCAATGTAAATAAAAACGTCTAGGTTACAAACGTAACCCACGTTCCCTGAAGGAGGCATTACATATGGGAACTCACCAGAGAGACCAATTGCCTTTGAGCCCTTTACTAAAGGCCAATGAAACATTGGCGTGCACTGATTGTGCTCAGATTTTCGCTTCAGAGTCTTTCGCCGTTTTGAGCTGCTGCAGATCTGCAAGTTCTGGAGAACGGAGAGTCTTCTGGAGGAAGAGTCCTGATTTCAAGAGTTCCTGCTTTTCTCCTCTCTCATCTGACAGCGTTTTATCTGGGTGGCTATCAGCGAATCTAGCGGGCTGGTAGCCTTTTTAAAGGCTGGATGTGCCAGTCATCTTGTGAATCCAGTGACCGAAAAAGACCTCTGAGTGCACGGAGTTGCCGCGTTAGGTCTTAGGTCCCTCTCTCGACGCCCCCATCTTCCAGGCTGGCCTATTCGGCGACTCTGTCGAGGACTTAGCCCAGAAGTTCTCCGCAGTTCAGGAGCAGACCGAGGCGATGTCTCAAGTCCTGCCTCGGCCAGCCAGCCCATCCCCGAGTGCTTCTCCATCTGCTCGTCGCCGAGGACATCCCCCCGCAGCACCCAGAGAGGATCCTGCTCCGACCCCTGCCGATGCCCAACCGGCGGCCCGTCTTCGAGCTGACTGCGGGCGAAGGGCGCCGCCTTCTGCTCAGGGACCAGCCATTAACACCCGGAGGGGCGGGAAGCATTCCTGACATAGGCAGCCTGGAGGTGATGAGGACTGCTCTTCGGGTGACGTCGGTGGCCTCTCCATCCCCACTTCTGGAAGAGGGCCAGGAGCTTCTGTGTACACAGAGAGAGCAAGTCTTACCAAAAAAAAAGTCATCACCTCCGGGCCCAGTGTTCGAAGGTCCCCATCTAACACAGACTTTTCTGTCTTTTCAGATGCAGACCCGGGACACTGTGTCGCCAGCGCGGGTTCCAGGGAGACAGGTAAGCGCTGCTCAGCGCAGCCAGACGAACAGTCCCTGCCCCTGTCCCGCTATGGACTGTCCCACTGTTGGCACGGCGGTCAACGCTCCCTTGATACCCCTGTCGACGCGGCTTGGAGCCTGGATTGCGCTCCCCAGCCCCTCGCGGTGGTTGATTCGGACGGTATGCCTCGGCTATGCGATTCAGTTCGCCAGGAGCCCGCCCTGGTATCGTGGCATTCGTTCTACCTCGGTCCGATCAGAGAGCCAAGCTGCCGTACTGTGCGCGGAGATTGCTGTCCTACTGGCGAAGGAAGCAATCAAACCTGTCCCTCCAGCCGAGATGTGGTCAGGGTTTCAGCCCTCACTTCATCGTGTCTAAAAAGAGCGGTGGGTTAACCCTCATGGATCAGATATGAGCTTTGAACTGGCCCCTTCCTGAAGTGAAGCTGCCATTCAAAACTGCTCTCTCCGAAGCGCATGTAAAAAAAAAAGAAAAAAAAGGTATGCTTCTGGAGCCAAGTTGGGTTTGCAGCCATGACCTGAAGGACGTGTACTGTCATGTCTCGATTTTGCCTCAGCGTCAAACCCCTTTCGATAAGCTGGTTGCGTTAAGGGTCGAGTTCATCAGTACATTACCCTTGGCTGTCGCTCTCAGTCGATGCTCTCTCCCCGCTGAAGCGGCTGAGGGGCATCCCCATCCATGATCTCTCTCTGCGACTGGCTAATAAATAGCTCACTCACGGGTCTGTCGTGCATGCTCAGGGACCTGTGCTTCGGCACCAAACAGCCATCTGGGTCTTCAGGTCTAACCGAGTTAAAGTAATCTCTCCAAATAAGAAAGAGAGGAGAGGATCTCTTTTTCTCTGTATGGAGCTGGACTCAATCGCTCTGCCCGCCTCGCCATCGAGCGTGCAGGCCACGCTGAACTGCCTAGATATGTCAGGCACAAGACAGCGGTCCCTCTCGAAAGAGGCCCCTGGGGCATATGACGTTGGTTACACGATCAGGTCCTTAGATGGGCAGCACTATGGCACACTCCGCACTGGCATTTCCTGCAGTGTAGCCATCTATTCGCCGTGCCAAGGCAGGTCGTAGTCAAGGACACGGGTGCCTCATCCACGGCCCGGGGTGCTGTATACAACGGGCAGCAGCCAGGCGTCCAGCTGCTTTGGCATATTAAATAAAAATGCCTCGAGTTGTTAGCCATGCAAGCACAGGCCAGTCCGGACGGACAACACAGTGTTGTCGCATACATAAAGAAATACTACGCTCCCTGTCACTACTCGCCCGCCATCTGCTCCGGTGGAGTCAAGCAAAAAAAAAAATCTCACGACATTCCACCCTCCCTGGAGAACAGCGGCTCCACCCCCAGGTAGTCCAGCTGATATGGAGCACTCCGTCGAGGCCAAGACACATTTCTTCGCCTTCCCAGAGTCTGCCCATTACCTGCTGTTTTCCGTCGCTCGGCGGGGATGCACTCGCACAGCTAGTCTTAAGTACGCCTTCCCCAGTGAGCCTCCTTGCACAGGAGGACGAGGAACAGATCCTCGCGGCAGCCCTTCCTGTAAATCCCCTGAAGGAAACTTCTTCTCAGGGGATTGGGCACCTATGGCACCCACATCCCACGGGATGCAGCAGCAGACTTCTCTGGCATTTCAATGCTGTCATAGAGATCATCTCCTGAGCGGGAAGCCCCCTCTACGAGGCTGGTTTACTCTCCGAGATGGGTCTGTTGTAGACTAATGCCCCTCTCGCGAAAGAGAGGACCCTCAGAAATGCGACGATTGGAGTTGTGCGGGAGGAGGCAGACCCAGCCTTGAGTTGCTTGTCCTGTATGCGCTTTGAGAAAGCGCCGCTACACTGACCGCACTCAGAGCTTCAGAACGCTCCAGCAGCTTGGATTGTGCTACTGCAAACAGCAGAAAGGGAATGCTGTCTCCAAAACGAGGTTGGCTCATTGGGTGGTTAATGCCATTCCCTTTGGAAGCCTTGCCTTTAGGACCGGGAGCTCACTCAGAGAGTGTTGCTTCATCCTATACGACAGGCTCATGGCACCTCTTAGCATAGATTAGAGCTGCAGGCTGGGAGACACCATCACCTTCGCTAGGTTTTACAGGAAAAGACCTCTGTGTAGAGGCTGTGTCTTCTCGCGTCCTCAGCAGGACAGCAGGTGAGCAAGAGGACCGGCTGGTGCCGGCTTGCTGCACCACTCCTACGGGATCTCTGCTCTTTTTTCTCTCACTGTTCCCTTAACTGTGCGTGACCTGAGTCCTCCCTGCCCCGCAGTCGGACTAGAGCGGAGTAGCTCTGGCTGTGCTTCCTCTGGGTCTCCTTTGCCCAGTAGGTGTGGCAACAAAATTCAATATATTCCTCAGTCAGCCAGAAGGCTGTTTATCCCTTCAATTATATCCATAATCTTATTGATATATTGTATTTCCTTATTCCACATGCTAGAACTGTGTTAACTCATGTGCTCCACCCTAAAACACCCGCTTCAGCACCACTGAAAGCAACTCTGTGTGCCCCCCTCCTTGGGCCACAGAGGGTTGGGAAGGTTACGTGCAGATCCACTGCTGACGAATTTGAAAAGTAAATCTCGTCTGTTGGCGGGGGGTCTCCGCGTAACGCAGCCCCAGAGTCGAGGCCTTTTCAAGGGGTGTTCCCATATGTAAAGAGATTCGACTGACAGGGTAATGTCTAGGTTACGAACGTAACCCACGTTCCCTGAAGGAGGGAACGGAGATGTTACACTTTCTATTGCCACGACTCTGAGGTCGCGCTGACGCCGGCTCGGCTCTTCAGCGAAAACCTGCAGGTGCACTGTGATCGTGCCCTCTTATACTCACGCAGTGATGAGGTGCACCTGAGCACAATCAGTGCACGCCAATGTTTCATTGGCCTTTAGTAAAGGGCTCAAAGGCAATTGGTCTCTCTGGCGAGTTCCCATATGTAAGGTCTACATTAGTGTTTTTTTGTTTGTTTGTTTGTTTTTACTTTGTGGTCAAATTATAGCACATGCTGCATATTAGAGTATGTTCAAACTGCACAAATGCTTTAGAATCTCTCTGACCATGTCTCTCTGAAGCACTGCACTCTAACTGGCCTTTAGAGGTAAATTATATGATAGTGAAAAACATTATTTGGGTAAGAGCAGTGACAATTCAGTTTTCAGTGATTAGAAAACTTTCACCAAGTCCTCACCATGTCTTGTCTGTAGTTTCTGTGTGTGTATGTGTGCTGTAGAAGTGTGAGACTCTAAATGATATGTGATATAAGAGGGCCTCCAAACACCCTGCCTAACACCAATGACTTGTTTCTATGGATACAGGGAAGTCACTGAACGCAAACATGGGAGTGTTTGATTGTTGGAAATGGGTGATACTTCATTCGTGTAATAAGAAAAGTGAATGAATATGCCATCTGGCACAGGCTAATCCATAGTTTATCCTTATCATACTTTTGAAGTCAAAGCATCGGCATAAATCCATGGTGGCATAACCTTTCACAGCCTACATTTATAAACAAGAGTGGTCCACTTGCAACCTGTCCTACTCTTGTTTTTTTGGAACTCTATCAGTTACCATGGAAACTATCAATTTTATCTAACACTTCAAGGCCGGTGTTAGAAACTGCTAATGAATGTGACCGATTTGTCAGCGGTCAGGGCTCAAGAACCCAAGCCTTGTGAAATGTTGTCTTGAGGCTCTAAACTTTCCATGTGTCTTCACCCTAATGATTAGATCAGACAGACTGCATGTTATTCACTAGCCTAATTATGCTGTGAGGTTAAAAAATTCAGAGAAACTATTTGATTCCTGTATCTGATAAATAAGAACGTGCTAGATTGTCTGTGCTGAGTATAAGAGACTCATATGAATCATATTTATATATAAACTTACATACATACATGCACACTCATACATACATTTTTTTCTTTTCTTCTTATTATTTTTTTTCCAAATACATACATTTCTGTTGTATTAGCTTTGTGCCTGTTCAAAACTTTATGTAGTTGTTCTGTGATTAGACAAAACAAAACACCATCTTCCATTCCTGAGCCAGATACTGACACTTCTCCCAGACATTCACTGACGTCAAAGGTGCCAGGCAGGATCAGACCCCACATGTATAATGTGTGGACACTAGATCTTAAGGCTATGCCACTAGATGGACCTATTGGATTAAACGTAAGTTTAATCTTTCTATCTTTAATTTATATCTATAATGACTTTTAAATACTTTAATTGGAAGGTAAAAAGTTGCAGTCAGCAACGCCATAGTATTGTTGCATAGTTCCGAATAATTTTATTATGATCCACAAATAAATATAAATAAATTAATAAAATGTAAACATTAGTACAAATAAATAGAATGAGGTCCACAAATTTATATATAGAAATATATATATATATATATATATTTTTTTTTTTCTTTTAGTTTTACAATCATGAAGTAATTCAAAAGAGAGAGAGAGAGAGAGAGAGAGAGAGAGAGAGAGAGAGAGAGATCACAAATAGAAAATGTAATGTGTTTGCCTGGCATTAATTTGTGAATGGTGTCTTGTGCATTTTTTGAAACACTGAATGTGTTTGTGAATGGCTTTCTCTGTATTTATGGATCACTCTGGTTATTTGTGGATTTTGAAATTTTTTTTGTATCTCGCAGTACTGTGGTGTCTTTTATTTGATTGGTTTGAAAAGAAGGTAGGTGTAGTCCACGCATTTTTTCAGCGACTTGATGCTACAGATGTTTCAAAATCTAAAGACACAAAAAGTCATTCACAAATGCACGACTGATCCACAAATGCTTGAAGCGATCTGCAAAGTATCCAATTTATAAATGCATACCAGGCTAAGTTGTGTTTGTGACATAAAAAGATATTTGTGATTACCTTTTCTATTCGCAAACTTCATTTCATTTTTTGTCTTTTTTTTGGTGAATTTAATGAATGTTTGTGAAGCTCTAATATTTATTTGTGAATCTCATTCTATTTATTTGTCAATGGTTTTGTTAATCTATTTATTTGGGAATTAAGTGCTAATTAAAGAGCAATCCCAAACACACATACACACACGTTTATATATATATATATATAGTTATTTATTTATTTATTTAATTTTTTTTCTCATGGGGACCGCAGGCTGGCCAAAAATGTCAGGTTTTACTATTCTTGGTCCCCACAATGTAGCATAAACAAGTACACACACACACACACACACACACACAAACACCTGTACTAAGTAAACATCTGTGATACTTGAAACTGATGGGGACATCTGCATAATGACACATGGCCCCCAGTCGATTACAGCAGTAACAAACCCACATAATAATTCTATTTCAGATGACTATCCACTCAAATCAGGATAATGTATTACTGTAGTCATAGCACTTAATGGAATCAATTAGTGTGATTAAAAAAACTATTTGAGAGATTATCAAGAAAGAGCCTACAACAACAAACATAAATGAATAGTTCAGAACCTCTAAGAGAACCTGTATTTCAAGTACCCAAAGAACAGACCGATTAGTACAAGTTGTACGTGGCCTGGATCATGCATGCACATGCTCACTCCCACATCTTTCACACCCATCCATCTGCACACTTCAAAGCTCAAATCACTGTAAAAACAACCCATATCTGAGGGATTAAACGGCAGCTGTAACAAGAAGGTGAAAAGGTGGAGAAGTGAGTTGCAGACGGGTGATTTGATGCAGGTAAAGGGATCTCATTCAGAGTTAATAAAAAGACCATCTGGTGGAGAAGTCTGGTGAGGTGTCTGTGTTTGAGAGAGTACATGTGTGCTAGTCTCTTTAATAAGCAGTCTGGAAACAATTAATTAGTCAACACCTGCACATTTGGGAGTTGTGCTTTGATCTCCTGATAACCGCAACCATCTGAGCATTTGAGGAAGTGTATATTTGAGTATATCACCTCCCTAAGTGTAAACATACATATCCTGGGAGCATTGTGTAATATAAACACTTTACACCTAGGTCATTGCTGTAGGCCTACTGTAGGGCTAGCAATAATAACTCACATATATGCATTTAAGATGCTAACATTCTAAACAACTTACAGTGTATTAAATGTGTATGCTTATTTATTTATTTATTTATTTATTTAATATATATTTTCAGGGAATTTAACTCACAACACTGGCATCACTCGAGTCTTGTGCTACTGACTGAACTACAGGAAAGAAAAATAATTATTCAATACTACTTCTCGAGAGAACAAAACTTTTTTTTTTTTAAAAAAGTGGCATTGGTGATTTGGAATGTTTTCAAATAATTTTAATTGGCATTTAAGAATTCTTCATTCGTATTATTAAGTTAATTTCATGTGTTGAAATGTAGAATTTGCAAAATAGTAAATTCCATTCCATTTTGTACACTAGAGGGCAGTAGTTTTGCATGGTTTCTAAAATAGCTAATCAATGATCTGTACTGAGAAAAAGTGTTTTGTTTTCAAATTCAGACTCAAGTAAAAAAATAAAGTAATTGTTTAATGCAGCACTAAAAACAACAATAATGATTAAAATGACGAAGTTGTTCAAAAGAGATTTTTGATGCTCTTAAAAAAATAAATGCACAGTCATTTTCTGGCAGTAAGTTGGTAGAATGGTCAGCTCCATGCGGGCCTGTGGTTTCCTTGCTTGTGGGAAATGCTGCCTGTCACGAAACAAGTCACAGTGCCAGAAAGGAGCAGTTTCTAAATAAAGGAGTAATATAATCAAGTTTAAACAGAAATACATAATTTCATTCTGACTTGATGTAGTCATGTGACAATTCAGGCCATGTGCACAGTATAAATGTTTCTTTTCTGAAGATGCCTGATGAGGCTTTAATGCAAGAATGACAAAAGAGTTAGCTTCCAGAAAAGTGTTTCTAAACAGCATTTTTCAAGTGTAAGTGTAAATATAATCAAGAGAAAAACATAATTTGCCAGATAAGCTTCACAGTTTTCGGTTATTAAAATGAACCTAGAAAAAAAAAGAAAAAGGAAAAATAAATAAAAAAATCAATAGCAAAAACTAAATTAAATTAAATTATATTAAAAATATTCAAACCAGCAGGCTAACATTTTTTTGTCATTGTGTATTCATATATTTTGTCATAGTATATATTTGATATATATTTAATATAAAAACATATTGTTTCAAGTCATTACATTTAGAGCATTAATTTTTTTTTTTTTTATGACTTTATTATAAAAAATACAAAATTGATACAATTTATAAATTCGTAATGATTTTTAAATTATAAGTTATACTGTGTCCTTCCTTGATAGAGGACACAAATACATGCATTAGCAAAAACAATTATAATACATCAACACATTTATAACAAAATATATTTAAAGATGAATATCAACTATGTTATCACACAATGATTTGACAATTTTTCTTAATGCAAAATGTATGTAAAATAAATAGGTTCTCTCATTATATACAATGTGGCTATAAACTGTATCTAATTTGCATATTAATGGATATTTGGAGCGACATGTAATGAAAAAAGAAGTGCAATAATATGAATAATAATGGACAAGATTTTCATAATAATATCTAATATTTTATAGGAATTCTGAAGTATAATATCTTTCCCTATCCATTTTTTGTGTCTCCCACATACACTGAAAAAAATAACTTTGAGGTGTAATAAAATATACTAGATTTACTATCATAAATTTTACATTATAATGTTACAATTACTTGAGAACTAGAATTTCTAAGTAATATTGTACATATTTACACAATTAATTCATGTACAAAATGAACTGTGTGGGAATAGGAAGATTTATTATATATTTTCTCATATTATTTAACTGCTTTAAAGTCATTGCACATAAACCAAAAAATACTGAGTAAATTTTGTTCTAAAATCTTAGCACATTCAAATCGCCGCATGCTTCAACTCCATTGGATAAGAGTCACATGCCCGCGCTTTGGATCCAGACAGACGTTGCGATTGTCACACGTGGATGTACGGTTATCACGCCACCGAGCTGTACTCATCCCAGTACAGCCGTCAGTGCACGCTCAGAATTACCAGAGTACTAACCACCTGCACCTGAACCTAATCAGAGGCACTGCATAAAAGCCATGCTCTCCAGTTGCTTGACGGCTGAGATCGAGGTAACAACCCTTTATGCTTGCATTTCGCCCTCACCTCTGTATGCTGTTTCCAGTTTGCCAGAGAACCAAGAACTTGATCACTGAACTCTGTGTTTCTACCGATAGCGATTAAAGTTTGCCATCTCCACGTGAGATATCACTGCACACTTACCTTTGAAACTCACCTTGTTATACCTGTCTCCTCAGAGCACTGCCCGAACTCCACCGTCCAGCTCCCAGTCACCTACCTGTAAAGAGCGAAACAAGGACTAAAGTGAGAGCGATCCTGAGATCGCTGAGGAATCACCGGAGGGATTAAAGAAGCGAGCTGGAGATCTCTACTCATCTTCATATTGAACTGTCCATGGCCATTGAATCTACCATCACTTTGATAAACATTGTTACACCTTATTCTCGTTGTCCTGAACCATTCTTGGCTGAGCATTACAACGGTAAGTTATTACCTTTTTTGTAAGTCATGTCAAGTCAAGTCACTTTTATTTATATAGCACTTTTAACAGTACAGATTCTAGCAAAGCACTGAACATTATCAAATAGAAGAACAGAGTGATGGTAATGTATAATGACGAGAACTAAACTTTATTTATCAAATGCAGAGACGGTCTCTGTAGTCAAGACAATGGTAATCACTGGAAATCAGCATGAAGGCCTACATCAAAGAAGAATTAGCTAAGGGGTTTATTCGACCTTCAACCTCTCCAGCCTCAGCTGGATTTTTCTTTGTCAAGAAAAAAGATGGCAGCCTACGACCATGCATCGATTAAAGAGGTCTTAATGAAATTACAGTCAAGTACAGATATCCACTTCCTATGGTTCCTGCTGCCTTGGAACAATTCCGCAAGGCTCAATACTTTACTAAGTTGGATTTAAGGAGTGCATACAACCTCATCAGAATAAAGGAGGGGGACGAGTGGAAAACTGCCTTTTCTACCACCACAGGGCACTACGAATATCTGGTGATGCCGTTCGGCCTCTCTAATAGCCCATCCGTCTTCCAAGCACTGGTGAATGATGTATTCCGGGCAGAACTCAACCAATATGTTATTGTCTACATTGATGACATTTTAATTTACTCAGAGAACTTCCAGGACCATGTGCAACACGTCAGTAACGTCTTACAACGACTCATCCAGCATCAACTTTATGCAAAGTTACCCAAGTGTGAATTTCACCAAACTAGCATCTCATTCCTGGGCTACATTATCAGTCATGAAGGAGTTACTATGGAGGAGAGTAAAATCACAACAGTATTGCACTGGCCAGGAGATCATTAAGGGTCCTACCGTCCTCAAATGGAACCCACAAGGAGAACAGGCATTTGCCGAATTAAAATCCAGGTTCACGTCAGCACCCATCCTCAAACACCCAGATCCAGAGAAGGAATTTACAGTAGAGGTGGATGCATCCAGCTGCATCCAGCTGTCACAGCGACACAGAGACTCAAACAAACTCTATCCTTGTGCCTTCTATTCTCGTAAGTTAACTACAGCTGAATGTAATTATTATGTCGGGGATCGAGAGCTTCATGCAATGAAGGCAGCACTAGAGGAATGGCGCCATTGGCTGGAGGGGTCCAAGTTACCGTTTCTAGTTCTTACGGATCACCGTAACTTGGAATACATCCGCAGTGCTAAGCGCCTTAACTCCCGTCAAGCACGCTGGTCCCTCTTCTTCACTCGAATTGACTTTCACATTACTTATCGTCCAGGCACCAAGAACGCTCTTTCCTGCCAACACGACCCAGAGGATCACACCCAGCTCCCAGAGTACATCATACCTCTTACTAGGATCGTAGCTCTCATTCGATGGGACATCCAAGCGGAGATCACCGAGGCCCAGGCTACTGACCCAACACCGCCAGGATGCCCTCCGGATCGTACCTACGTCCCGAAACCACTCCGTCAAAGATTACTCCATCTTATCCACGATTCACCCAGTGCTGTACATCCTGGTATAGTAGCCACTACCGAACTGGTCAACAACCGTTATTGGTGGTCTACCTTATCCTCTGACGTCATCCAGTTCGCCAACCAATGTATCACCTGCTGTATCACTAAAGCCTCCCATCAAAAACCAGCCGGACTCCTCCATCCATTACCCATCCCTCAAAGACCCTGGTCACATATAGGCATGGATTTCGTCACTTACTTACCAACCTCTCATGGATACACCACCATACTCACCATTATTGATCGTTTTTCTAAGGCCTGTCGACTGATACCCCTCGCCAAACTTACTTCAGGCTGGGAGACCGCCCGAGTGATTATGGAAAAGGTATTCAGGTACTATGGTATCCCTAAAGACATCGTGACAGACCGGGGGCCTCAATTCACCTCACGTTTATGGAAAGCTTTCTGTACCCATTTAAACATAAATGTCAGCCTAACATCAGGATACCATCCTCAGTCCAACGGATAAGCCGAGAGGTTAAATCAAGAACTGGGTCGCTTTCTAAGATCTTACTGCCATACCAACCAGCAGGATTGGAGCCAGTACCTTCTATGGGCAGAATATGCTCAAAACTCCCTTCAAAAACCCGCCACAGGTATGACCCTGTTCAAGTGTGTCCTGGGTTTTCAGCCTCCCATGTTCCCGTGGACCGGAGAGCCGACCAGTCTCCCCACTCTAGATCACTGGTTACAACGAAGTGAGGCTACCTGGAATCAAGCTCACGTACATCTTCAATGAGCAGTCCGCAGACTCACTGAGCAAGCCAACCGCCATCGATGGCCCAATCCTGCCTACGAACCTGGCCAATGGGTGTGGTTGTCCATGCGAACCTCCGTCTCCAGCAGTCCTGCAAAAAATTAAACCCAAGGTACGTGGGTCCTTTTCAGATTACCAGACAAATAACATCTGTGTCCTTTAGACTTAACTTGCCGGCTCTATATAAAATCTCACCCACATTTCATGTCTCTCTGTTGAAGCCCGCTGATGCTCCGGAAGGAAAGAGGGGCCAAGATGAGGCCGCCGCTCCCGCGACACCCCCCCGATCATCGACGGAGAGGAGACCTACCAGGTCGATTGGGAGGGATGTGGACCAGAGGAGCGATCCTGGGTAAGAGCCCGGGATATCCTGGATCCTTCCCTTACTGAGTCTTACCATCGAGAACATCCTGAAAGACCAGCACCTAGACCCCATGGTAGACAGCGACGTCGCCCCTCTCGCTTCAGGAGCCGCTCGCAGGGGGGAAGGGGGGCTCTATTGTAAGGCGGACCTCTGTGGCGCTGTCTGACCGTCATCAGTGGGAACTATCACCGGAGTATTAATTCCTACCCCGACCCTTTTTAGCGATACACGCTGGCCGCCCCAGGTGCTTCAGTTTATCTCTGCTATAAATAGAGACCGTTCAGTACGATTGACGCGAAGTCTTGTCTCATCAACAATTCTGAGCGTTGCCCTTGTGGAATATTCTGGACTGCCTTTGTTACTTACCTGGACTGTTTACCGTTACTGATTCTTGCCTGTTGCCCTGACTACTGCCTGGATATACCGATTGCGAACTCTGGCCTGATACCCTGGACCTCTGCTGCTATCTGGTACTGTTTTGTCTTGTCTCTGTTGTGTCCTATTGCCATGTCATTGACCCTTGCCTGTGTACTACGAGTATTTGTCTATTAAAAAGTGAGCATATGGATCCTATGTCTACCGAGTCACAAGTTTACACTAATCCGGCGTTTACGAGGATATTTTTGATGCCCACGTTCTCTCTGCTTGTCCTTGACGACCGTGTTTAACAACATCATGCACGTTGTATAGATATTGGTAGAGACCTCATTCGATCGCCCCAGGCACAGAAATGCACCCGCGATATAAATAAGGAATCCGTATATCTGTTACTTGCATAAATTATTATACAGTGTAAACAGATATCGTTTCTAAACCGCAGTAGATAAGCCAGATTAAACGAGGATTGTTTTCACGCCATTTTTAAAGCGAAAACGCACTAGTATAACGTTAAATCTGCCACCGCTCTCATTCAAGTGAGATCAGGTTACATTTACCACGATTTTCAAAACATTAAATGAAATAAATTCTGCTGCGCGCTCTGACATTGACAAACTTATTTAATTGTTATCTAGACATTATGATTGTTAACAAGCATCACCAAAACCCTGAGATGTGAAGCTGTTATCCGGAGCATCATACTGTACCTTGGCTAGTAAGAAGAACCGTTTGGAAGGTAAAGCATATTTTGTTCATTGACATCTTAAAATTGTATTACCATATCTAGGGCTGCACGATAACAGAAATTATCACGATTATTGTGTTCAAAATTTTTATCATGATTAATAATGACGATTATTCCTTTGGTAATGAACTTTTATTTACTTGTGTATTCTTATTGCACTTTACAGCCACAAATAAAGAAAGAACAAACAAACCAAACATGTTTAGAATGGAGAGTTTTTCTTAGCTGTTTATATATGTAAATATAGATTAAACTGCCTCTTTTACATCAACTTGTAACTAACGCACCTTCCTCACGTTGCTCCAAGTAAAGCCTGTAATCAGCTGTAAATTTCATCAGGTGTGTGATCTTAGATTGAGCCGCATTCACTATGCAGAACTGTTATTCACTGATGAGCTGTGCAAATTCAGGTTCATTATCAGCGTGATTTTTGCGCAGCTCGTCAGAGAATAACGGCTCTGCGTGGTGAATGCGGCTCAATGTAAGATCACACACCTGATGGAATTTTCCGCTGATTACAGGCTTTACTGACAAGATGCGCATTACATATCACGCAATGATTATCTTGCAGCCCTCTGCTATTCTTCTGCTGCTTCAGAAAGCGCTTGCAATCTAGACGCAGTAATGTCATAGTGACACAGTCCAATCTGTAAACTCTGCCCATAAAAAACAGTTTGGTCTTTATACTGTAAAATCGCGACGATATTTAATAACTGATCCTGGGTCATGAATATCATTATCGTGATAAAAATACGATTAATTGTGCAGCCGTAATATTGTACACCAAGGGTGGGGATGCTCCTGGAGGGCCTGTGTCTTGCTCAGGTTAGTTCAACCAAAAATGAAAAGTCTGTCATTAATTACTCATCCTCGTGTCGTTCCAAACCCATAAGACCTTTGTTCATCTTCAGAACACAAATTAAGGTATTGTTGATGATATCAGAGAGCTATCGGACCCTCCATGGACCGTAACACAACTGAAATGATCCCAGATCCAGAAACATAATAAAACATCAGTAAAACAGTCCATGTGACATAAGTGGATCAACTTCTGTTTTGCCATGCTGAGAATACTTTTGTGGCACAATGAAAACAAAAATAATATCATTTAACCCAACCATTCTTCTCCCCTGACTTGCGTCTTCCACCATTTTAGAGAGTATCACAATGTAAGCCTGGGATCATTTCAGTTGTGTTGCTGTTCAAGGAGATTCTGATTCTCTCTAATCTCTAATTAATCTTAATTTGTGTTCTGAAGATGAACAAAGGTCTTATGGGTTTAAAACAGAGTTCCCCACCCCTGATGTACAGGTTTACCTTAAATGTATGGCTAAGGGTAACATTATTTGGCTGTAATGGCTCTTATGTTATGTTCGACTAATGTTTTACTAAACCTGGCTCACTGTTAAACAGACTTGAGTCAGTTTAGCATAATCTATACTGTTTAAATTAAGCTTTGATTTTTTGCAGTACACTTCAAGTAATTTTATTTAATCCTTTTTTTAACTATGTGCAGGAGGACAACCATAATGGCACAACGCAAGACACCCTCAAGACTTTGTTTTTCCATGGAGCTGATGGCAAGGATCCAGTAGATGTATCTATTATTCTTGAAGATAAGAAGATCCTGCCGGGATGTCACAATACTGCTAAAGACTGTGCACTGCTTATGGGACTCATTTTTACCCTCAACCTCACATATCCCAGAGCACCATTTTCCAGGTGTTTCAGAAACGTTTTCTAGAATACAGTTGTGTGAGTCATTGTTTACCTTGTGGAAAAAAAAAATAAATAAATAAATAAATAAATAAATAAATGTTAATTGCAATTGTATCTAAGCTGTGTGGTTTATTTAAATGCAGCCAAAATGACTATATTTTTAGCAGTGTTGGGCAAGCTACTTAGAAAGTGCAGTGAGCTAAGCTATCAGTTACTCTACATTGAATGTAGCTTAACTACACTAAAGCTACTACCCTGAGAAATGTAGCA
>JAUMHQ010000069.1:8092714-8111487 GCA_032361165.1 Enteromius paludinosus
TAATGAATCTAAAATATATGAAAGTCTAATGTTTATCAGTACATTACAGAAAATAATTAACTTTATCACAATATGCAATTTTTTTAGAAGGACCTGTATAATAATAACAAGATGACATCATAATGAATAACATCAAAACAATTGAGATTTCATAGTACTGTACAATTATTTCATGTTTTTGAGCTTATCTCTGAGCGGAAAGTCAGTATAAAAATATTACATGTGCTTTTTCCAGTGCACAGATTTGGTTACATTTGCTAGAAGAAATAAAAGCTTCTTAGTGAAGAGAATCCTCATTGGCAGCTCTGAATATTGATTGTTCATGCTGCATCACAGCTGCAAATGTGCTTAATTTTAACCATTCACCCCATTTTTCCCCCCCTGTTCTGTAAACAAGACATCGATCCAGGAGAAAAGGTTTGAAAGTAAATGATTTTGATATTGACTGAGGAGCCGCCGGTAGACAGAAAGATTATTCACACAGTCATTTAGATTTCAGTTCCTTGTCCTCATCTGAAACCCACTATTGAAAGCTCTTAATTAAATTATTTATTGAACATTTCACACTGCAGTGTCAAACCTTCTGATTTCTCAAGAATCTAGGAAGCCTCTTACCTGACTGCGGTGTGTTTGGCAGGAGAAAAGGGATTGGGGTCAGCAAAGTACTCATAAAGCTTTTGAGACATTCTTTTATCAGAAATCTTTAATGTGGTGTGGGGCTACGGAGAAAAAGTTATTCATATGCAGTAGTAAAATTTAATTGAATATGCCATGTCTGTCTGCCTTCACGAAATCAATGCCTCAGCCAGTCTCTCTCAAAAGCTTCATTACCTTATTAATGACTCGCCTCATGCTGTTGATCAGGCCCAGAGAAGCGGCTCTATATTTATAACACAGCTCGCTCTTGTATCGCTTTTTGTCTAAGCCTGCAGTGCAATAATAAGGCTTAAGGGGGAGGAGAAAACTTTAATGGAAGAGCGGATTGAAAAAAGCTTCTTTAAGGAGTCTTGAAAGAGATCATGTCCAAGGAAAGAGTTGAGAAAGGATGCATATCCCTGTCTTTGATGCTTGAGTTATTCATGTGGTCTGATGTTCATGTGTGCCTGACTGAAGTGCTGAAGACACAGCGGTTTTGTCTCAAATGGCAAGGTTCCTGCACTCTGTCCTCTGCGGTTAAACCTTGCAGCATCAGACATATTCTAGGATATGAGTTACCTTCAGCACCACACCAGAAAAGAGGATCAGTTGTGCATGTCAGCTAATCCTGTGGATATGGCAACAACAAATTCTCCTGTTTACTGGAGACCAGCTATTTTTCTTATGAATGGCTAAAAATGGCTAATTTTGAAATGTGGGAACATATAATGTTCTTTAAAAATATTTCTAATATGCTGATTTGGTGGTCAAGAAACGTTTCACTAGCCCGGCGGTCTCCGAGCCCTAGGAGGTTCAACTCCTAGGAGGCTAGGGTCAACAGATGCTCGGAGCCTGGCCTGGTCCCCAGGTGCCCCCCATAAAGCTGCGGAGCGGACAGTGCCAAACAAGCCCCCCAAAAAGCTTGCGATAGCTGGACGCGGGCTAGACAATTTGATGAACCTCCGAAGAACCTCCACTAAGTATAAGGGGATCCTTTTGTTGGGGTCGAAGTGAGGAAACGACCATCTCCAGCGGGACCCTCACATCCCTGGATGCCGCCTTTGTGGTCCCCCGACCGCAACGAAGGGGCGGGGGCTGACGCCCTGGGGAGTGATGCTGGGTTAGTTAAAGGGAGGGGGAAGGGTGGGGTAAAGCAAAGGAAAGGCAGGGCAGCCAAGAGAGATCAATGCTTGGAGAGAAACAGAGAGAGGCTAGGCAGCAGGCAGGCAGGTAGTACAAGGCCAGAGAGAGGTCAGGCGGCAGAAGATACGGCCGGAGAGGACCATGGCGGGCAATTCGAGGCCAAGAAAGGCCAGACGGCGGGCGAAACGGGTCGAGCGGGCAGGCGGAGCGAGGCCAGAGAGAGGCCCAGCAGCAGGAGGAATGGCCAGGGGGCCGGCAACAGGTAATAAAAGGCCGGAGAGGGCCAGGCGCAGAAAACACGGCCAGAGAGAGGCCGTGGCGAGCAGTCGGAGCGAGGCCAGAGAGAGGCCGGGCAGCAGGCTGACCCAGCGGCCCAGCTTCTGGTATCGCAGGATACTTGTATTACCAAACCATGGTAAGGCAGCTTGTGTTATCTCTAGTAGTGCCTGGATATGCGAGCTGGGCTTAGGGCTACAAGAAATATATAGCTGCAGCTGGAGGCCGCAAAAGCGTTTGGGCCAAAGCAGAAAGCAAGCTAAGTTTAGTGCCCGGCTCGCGGAGAAACAGCTCTGAGACAAAAACGCAGATACTAAGGAATGGAAGTAAGCGGTCTTAAAGGCGGAGGAGAGTAATTAGCGAGTAACCAAATAATAATGAGATTGGGAGCAGCTGCGATCGTTTGTGCGTGCTCCTCCTGAAACTCGATTTTAGCAAATTGGCATTTAAAAACTTCTTTATTTATTCAATAACTTTTTTAATCTGTAATATATAATATAATATATATATATATATATATATATATATATAAACTTTTATTCATTAAGGATGCATTAACCTAATCAAACGTGGCAAAATATTTATATTTCAAATAAACTTTGTTGAAAACTTTTTATAACTTTTACCATAAAAAATGGTAACAACATTTTAGGTTTTACAGTTTTAAGTAAAATTTACAGTTAAATACTGGAATTTCATTAATTGATATAATGTTAATATACCAATCTATTAAAGTACTGAAATCTGTAAATAATGCAATGAACATTAATTTAAGGTTACACTTTATTTCAATAGTCCATTTAGAATTCTACTAACTATAAGTTATTTTAAAAAATAAATAAATAAAACCTAAAAGAACATTTGAAGATTATAGAGAAGACTAGATGCTTCCCCTGATTCCTGAGTATTCTTTTCCTGACTCATCTGTTCAGCCATTTAGGAATGCTCATGCCGTTATAAGAGGATAAGCATGAGCCATTTTGGAAATGCTCGTACATTGTCTGTGTTCCCACAGCTTACATGCCCCAGAGGAGAAAAAGGATGAAAAAAAAAAATCACTCTGTGAGCTTCTTCACTATTCATCTCCACTTAGCGAAAGGCTCTGTTTTGACTGCAGTGCCTCTGTTCCTCCAAACAAGCCTAATACTTCTGCTCTGCAAGTTGTGACCGAAAACATGCTGACTGTTGCCATCAAGCTGAACAAATTGACAAAGCTTTGTAAACAACACACTCTGCGCGCATTCATTTCAAAGCATGTGGTTCCACGTTTCCACGTCTCAATAATACATCGGGCCACACGCAAACGCTATGCAGTTTTGCTTCGTACCCAAAGCAATTTTACACTTCATGGTTCAATTTCAAAGCCACTCAAGTGCAGCAAAAGCACGGCCCTACATCTACAGGAAATTGGAGAACATATAAGCAGCTTGGTTACAGTTGACACATTTTCTGCAATATTCCTCTTTTTAAAGTGAAAAGATATAGACCAGTGAAGAAATACAGTAATATATGTTGACCAGTCACTACAAATCAGCTATAGTGTTAAAACGGTAAAAATAAGGTTTGTTTAGTTAACATTCGATAATATAAAGAAGTAAATTATTAATTATTAGTCATTTTCAATCTTGTTTATTTTGATTTCTACAAATACAGACTATTTTAACATTTCAAATAATACATTTGACACTGTTAAAAACATTTTAATATCAAGTATAATAGATATTTTTTCATTAACATAAAATTGCATTAATAAATTCTTTAAAAATGTTGTTCTGACAACTAATGCAATAAACTAATGTCAATAAATTACACATTTGTGGATATGACAATGGGTGTTAAACATCTAAAATAAAAAGTATCAACAGTATTTAAGAAATAATACCACAAAGACCTACATATTCTCTGCACACAAATATATAAGTGCCTTGCTGCTAGCCTGGGCCCGCCCATATTGTGACGATACATTTTATTTTGTGAGCAAAGTTAGTCTGGAAAGCTCCCAGAAGACGGGTAGTAAGGTAGCTTGGCCAGACTAAGCTCCTATGAGTCACGGAAGCCAGGCTACCTTTCTGCAACATTTATTTTTATTTTATTTTATTTAGAAAAAAGTTGAAATTGTTTTTGTTGTAATTAACATTATGAAAAGTCAATTAAAATGAACTTGTACTAAGCTGAGAATATTCTGTAGATGTAAATGTGACGCTATAGCTATAGCCTTTTAATCTGTACTTTAGTCAGATCAGCCCGTTATTTTCCCCCCTCACTGTTAAAAAAACTGTCTATTGCCAGGTGACAGAATTCCAGGCATTACATAGGAAGTGGCCTGGAATATGACCTGTGTAGTCTATGACAACACACCATCAAGGCAGGAATCAAGAGATGGGATTTGTTAGAATGCTGCACTAAAGGGCTGCTGGTATTAAAGTGAGCGGCAGAGATTTCAAATGACTTTCTCCAACTCATTTGAAATGCTGAAAACCACATATGCCATTGAGCAGACACTGCAGCCAGGACCCATTTTTCTTCCTTTCAAAATATGTCGCCTTCGTATTAAATAGGATAGAAATAAATATGGACATTTAGAAGGTAGCAAGAGAAACAGGCTTCCTTCAGCCATCCATCCACTCTGTCAAGTTCAAACTGCGTGTATATCGCCACAAAGCTTATGCAGTCGCTTTTGGAGCTGGAAGTGGTGACAGCAATCCATAATTGGACTGAGTAGCTATATGCCACTCTACACCACACACGCTGCTGAATCTGCAGCTCGCAAAGTGCTTTGGTGACATGACCAATTTGCGAAGTTAGTCAACCGGAATTATTTTAGTCATAATCTCTTATAAGGTCATATTAGCCTTCGCCAGGGAACGAGTCGGAAATGAGAGTGGGGGGAAAAAAACAATATAGGCTACAATATAGTTTTTATATATATAAATATTTAAAATATGTAAATCCCAAACAGCAACATAATTACATGTCTCATAAATCACAGCCATTAATTGTCTTGTTAGCGATGGAGGTAAAACCCTGTGATGCACGTTTGCCACAGCAGAAATAGATCTGCAGAGAGAGAAAAAGGTTGTTAACTGTCATATACTAACATCTATATTCAGTGGAATAATTACACTATGTGTCTCTTTACTTCATTGTTTCTGTAGATTAATATATGTGCTGGATGTATGTGTGTGCACATACATATAGTATTATTTTGTTAGAAAAAAATATTGTGCTTGTGGATCAGTTTAACAACATTATTGTTGGTGTTTTATAAGATGGAATTATGTAGGATGAAATGCAGCTAAACATGTCAACAGCTTTCATTGTTGTAATTGTTCAAACTGAAATATTTACTCTTGTGGAGCAATGTTTTTTCATACAGTAAGTTTGGTATAATAACAAAGTGTAGTATGACTGTACTGTATATACATATAAAATAAAATTAAAAATAGGTAACACTTCATTTTAAGGTGTCCTTGTATAAGATATATATATATATATATTTAGTTTGAGAACTGGCTTTATATTTCTGTTTCAAATTCTGTCAATATTTAGTTGCACATGTTCCTTATCATTATAAATTACATCAATGAGTTTGCAGAAAGGAATTTACCTAAAGCATAATGTACAACAGAACTTTTAGTTAATAATTTTTATAGATAATAACTTTTTTTTTTTTTTGAGCTTTCATTCATTTCAACATCCTGCTGATCTTCTCACAGAAGAAATAAAGCCAGACAAACAACATGTACTCTAGATAAGTGAATTTTGACAAAAATATTTAGTCAATATATTGTAAACTATTTTGACAAATTTTTAAAAGCTTCTATTATTCGCTGTTTTACACTTAAAATAATAAAGTTTATGTCAGTGAAACAAAAGTCAAAAGAATCTAAAATCGAAATGTACTTGTTCTTCAGTTGCATGACAAACAGTCACATCAAGTAGTTAAATTCTGATGGTGTGTGCACCCAAGGCATACATCTCATTCATCAGTGCCAGCTATTTTCATCAAACTCATGCACTACTATGAGGCACAGAGATATACTGTGCCAAGTAACTTGTTTACATCTGTTTTTATGCTCTTGTGTAGAATGAGCTCCAGAGCATGACATTATGGTTTTCCTTGCTCAGTGAAACAAAAAAACAAAAAAAACTCTTAGAGGAGCCCTTAGGAAGAAGAGAAAGATTTTCAGAGGGATGCGAAGTGTGAAATTCCATACCTACAGTTACCATGAATCAAAACACCAGCGTTGACTTCTTTTCATGGCAAGAAAATACATAAAGTACATACTGTACATGCATGCATATATTCATTCAAGGATCCAGTGGTGATTTCAATATTGTAAATATCTTCTCCTTATTTGATATGGTAGGGTAAGCCAAATGTTATAATTGGAACAACCCAATTAGGTCCAAAACAAAGCTTAGTTTTTTGGGCAAAAATCAGACATGTTGCATGTCACAAACTATTTCCTATTTTGTTAATTAATGAGTAAATTCATGCTGTGCAGTTGTGCAAATCAACCCCTGCACCAAGATGTTTGGCACACATAATAGGCTTGTTTGGCACTGCTTTAAAACACTATGTTTTAAAGCAGTAAACAAGATGTTTATTTTAAACCACATTACAGCTACTCAGCACACATTTGAGTGTTAGTAACAGACAGTATTGAACATGTTTAGAAGTGCATTGCATTATTTATTTATTTTTTCACCGGCCTAGTAATAAATAAAATAAAGGCTGAGTGCCTGCTGAATACCTGCTGTTTTTGCTGATATACTAGCATCTCATGGCATGTAGCTAAGATATTGTCTTCCTCAGGTCAGTAAAATGAGTTGGCTTTTCTCATTTCTTTGCGCTCCAAAGTATATAGAATGTTGCACAGAGAGCTTCTACATCCCACAAGTCTTAAAATCTTGTGGGTTACAGTGGATCTACCAATATACTATGTAAGCAACTCGAAGAATAATAATTCCTTAGATGGTCTGTTATTCTGACTGATTTTAAAATATTCAATATTTTCAAAAAATCAAGACATCAGCACATTTCACTTTTCAGTATTCATGCAGTATCTTCAGCAGTGCGTTCTGTGTATCAGTGTACCACTGGCATCCTGCCTGTGGTTATTGCTTTATGTATTCTCTTTGCGCAACCGAGTTAGAGAAGTTTGAAGTGCTAAAAATCTAGGAAATTCATGTTTTTACGAACTTCCTTGTCAACAAGTTCTTATAAGAAAACGTCAACCTGCCAACATTTATTTTGCGCCACCAAAACGTCACTCTGGTGATAGTATCAGCTGCTCTGAAAGCTTCACAAATTGCAAAAATCCCTGTAAAAATAGTCCATAGAGAAGCTTCATTTGAAAGTACAAACCGACCACCTCTCAGTTTGACATGTCAAGGCTAGTCACCTTTATTTTTATACAATAGAGATCATCTCAAAGGTGTGAAGCAGGAAAATTAAGACTGATTTATACTTCTGCGTCTGCTAGTCTGCAGTGTCATGAGCATGTTGCTGGTGTAACCCGCTGTACCACGGCAAAAGCAGAAAAAGAATAGTCGTGACAGCCACAAATAAATATCAAGTCATTAAATCATTATTTAAAACTACAAAAAGAAACTGATCACAGCACTTGCGGTCCGTATAGAATTGACGCGCTGTTAGATTTTTAGGAAAACTTCAAAAAATGAGGCAAATCCAAATTAAAAATGGTGTCATTATTCAGCTCCAGTCAGTTCACTGTTGGTTCAGTTTAGTTAAGTTTATTTATCATGAAACAAGGTCAGTTTAGTGATAAGCAGCTGTACAGAAATGTTATGTTCATTCAGTTCAGTTCAATAACTGTTGATGTTGCAAAGTTCATGAATTCTGAACATATTCAATTCCGCTATAAAGCAGAAGACAGTAGTGAAATTATTAAACTTTAAAGTTAAGGCAAGGAACTCGAACTGCATCAGATGAAAGGAATCCAGGCTTAACAAATACTGTAAACACAGTGTGGGTCATAGGTGGATAAGATAAATCATTAATGATGCAAATATTAACTACTTTTTCTAAAATATTAACATGTTTTAAATAGGCTAAAGGAATTATTTAGTCAAGAGCAGGGATTTTCTCTGTGTTTTGACATTGATGACAGACGGCACAGGTTTATTAGGCTGCTGTCACAAGACCTATTGCAATGCATCCAATTTTAATACACATGTTTTCTTTTGTAAATGTTTACATTAACTTGAGACATTAAAAATGTGACTGTGAGTGTACAGAAAAGAACCTCTGGAGTATGCGAGTACCAAATGACTAAAAAAGTGCAAATAATACATTTCTGTGACAATGCAACAGTTGCTATGTTTCCATCCAAAGATTCAAATAAAGAAATGTTTCTACCCAATGAGAGAACAAAAACGTCACTATAGGAGAAGGCACTAAATATAATATTTCCATTGTACTTGCACTTCAGGGTGAGCAGACGAAATGCAATAAATGCGATCAATGCTTTTGAAGACGGATGCTGCTGTTTGGGAACGCAGTCGTGTAAGAGTTATTATACAGAAATACTTTATCCATTTCAGAATGACCATAACAAAATATAGTTGCTGTGTGAACAAGATCGTTCAGCTTATTCCATCTCATAGCGCAAAGTCACATTTATTTTTTCAATGTGCATGGAGGAATTTATTCGGTTAATGTGTTTCCATCATAGTTTATGCACATTGTTTCTAATCTGAAAAGAAGTTTATCCTACTCAAAATGCTCATATGTTTTTGATGCACATTTTTATAATTTATGCACATCTTGTCATTTCCATCCAGTGTTTTTTTTATACAATATTCCAAAATGTGCATAAAAATAGGTGGATGGATAGCAACTCTCCTAAAACGTGAGCTAAAGTCTTCACTTAATTAACTAGATTAATGTGAAATCTACAGTAATTTATGGTTGTTGTATGTACAGTGGAAAGTACTGTATACTAGTTTAAGGTAGAATACCATAGTTTCAGTCAAAATTGAGGTAATGAAAGAAGTGCTTCCTGAATAAGGAATACAGGAAGCAAATATATTCTTTAAGAATAAAAAAAGACCAGAAGGTTAAGATTTTAACACATCTATAGCTACAGCAATAAGTAAAGAATGATTAATGAAGCTGGATATAATGATAAGCAATCAGCTGTGACTGTTGGTAAATTAATATTTGTGCTTAAATGATGCAACAGGCATTATTTATTTATTTATTTATTTAGGCTGAATCAATAAAACTGATCCAACACGTTGGATCGGATAGTGTAGTGGTTAGCGCACTTTCATCGCAAATGTGTCTCTGACGACCCGTGTTCGATTCCTAGCTTACGGTCCTTTGCTGATCATATTCCCCTCTCTCCACCCCACACCAATTGCTACACTGACCTGTGAAATAAGCACAAAGAGAGAAAAAAAGTTTTACTTTACAATTACATTGTTGCTACTGTAATTCAAAACAATTTCTTCTACAGAACAGGTTACTTGTCACTAGCTGCCAGTTAATTACTTTAGTTCTTTTCTACAGTAAGTCACTTAGTTCTTTTTTTTTCTTTAAGTAAGTTACTTGTCACTTGCTGCCAGTTATTTCATTTCACAGTTAGTTGTATTGCGGCATGTAACAGCTCCAGATGTGCCGATGTGAAGAAAAGGTCAAAGAGAGAAGACGCACAGCGTCACAGCGGAATCACTCACGCCATTTTCAAATGACTAATTTGATCTGATGGTTTCTGTGGATTTATGAACTCATCTAACCTACACAGTATATTGAATAAATGTTTTGTAGCAATTTCCCTCATTTTAAAGTCGAAAGCTGTGATTTGATATGTGAGCAATAAAGAATATATTTTACACTAAAATTCAGGACCAAGTTAAGTGTTATTCTATTATAAAGAGAATTGAGAAATAGATTTTCATGACTTTTCAAAAATTAACTTATGATGCATTTATTTATTTTTCCAAAACTTTCTGGTTCTAGAAATTGCTATTTTAAAAATTCCATGACTTTTCCAGATGACCACGCGAACCCTGAATGTGATGCTCGGGTGCAGTTATTGAATCAGACAAAAATATAGGTGCATGTGGGTGGCTGGTGGATGATTTATTTGAAGCTGTGGTTTTAGACAGTTTAGCTCACTCACGCATTAACTATGTGCATTCAATACAATTGCATTGAAAAATCATGCATTAAGAGCCGGGGGGTGAGAACTTTTATACAGAAAGGAGGAAATTATTATTATTTACACTAAACATCATATTTCTTCATTTAGTACTGGCCTTCAGAGGCTACAGAAAAGTAACATATTTCCCTAAAGACAAAATAAGTATAAATAAATTTAATCCCCGACTGGATGCTGTTTCCTTTTGGAGTGTTTAAATTTTCTCTAATAGTTGCATGTTTGTCCCTCAATTGTCCTCAACGTGAAAAGAGGGATCTTGAAATCAAACAGTCATTGTTGGAAAGTGGTCATATGAACCAATGAAATTGTGGTACCTGAAGGATTTTTTTTAAGAACAGCAGACAGTTTAACTGTTCAGGACAAACAAGTCAATCAATCACTTTTATTTATATAGCGCTTATAACAATACAGATTGTAGCAAAGCACTGAACATTATCAAGTAGGAGAACAGAGTGATGGTAATGTATAATGATGAGATTAAACAAGTGACTCATGAACAACTATCACTAAACAAGACAAAAAGCAAGCAAACAAACAACAACAATAACAAAAAACACAGCTGTGGATCATTCAGGTAACAAATAACACAGTATTAACAAACAACAGGGTGTAAACTTTTAAATGAGGTCATTTTGTTAAATTATTTTCTTTTGTGGACTATAGGTAGACATCTTTTATGTAAAATATCCTATTCAGGTCAGTACTAGGCTAAATAAACAACATCATGCACCTTGTATGATACATCTTATTTTGGTTAAATAATGAATATTTAGCAAATTCTGAAAGGGGGGTGTAAACTTTGGACCGCAAATGTATATAGGTCATTGATGTATAAGGATTTTCGACAGGCAAATCTCAAAATACAAAAAATAGTTTATCTTTTGAAGTTGTTCAAACATTAAGAATGTTGTCTACACATAAATGCATATTACAATTTTAAATTAATTGATTTTAGTGCTGTTATGTGGTGAGAACATGATTTATATGAAAAATATTTATTTTCTTTAACGTGCTAAAGATTTTTATTAAGCATATTGTAGCAGTGATTCATATTTCAGCCACATTCATTGAATTATTTATTCATAATTTAATACAATCATTGCTGTTATTGGTGGCACCACATGATACGTGGTTGCTACAAATGAAAAAAGACCTTATATCATTCAAAATATATTTAAAGAAACATGTGAAAAGTGCAGATGGCATTAACTGCAGTGACTCATTTATTTCTACCTAATCTTGGCTGCTCAAATGACACTTTTCCAAGAGTTTGATTGAAAGGTTTTCTGACCAGTCATAACAATAAATCCACTTTTTCTGTCTGACAAACAAACCACACAAAAAAGTAGAATAACAGTGGTGGACTTGAAAACTTGAACTTAAAAAATAGTGTATATTGACAACTTTACACAGCTGACTAAATACCTTTTGATGTTCATTCATGTTTATTTAATTCAATTCATTCATTCAAGATATGATAAGTTCACTTGTCACTTGCACTGAGGTCTTACATGACGCATGTATCTGTCATGACACATTAAAGAGCGACAAAAAGTATTTGTTGTTTGAATTAATTTAAAAAATGACAAGATTTGAATTCTACGAATGTGTTTAATTGCCTGCGTTTTATATATTGTTATGATCTAGCTGGAGTTGCCAGCCTGGCTGTCTTAGTGGCACTCCAGCATTATACTCACCCTCTGTGTTTTGTGTCTCTGTTTCATACCTGGACTTTGTCATCAATGAACTCCTTGTACGTTGCTATACTGTAGTGTTTGATTCAATCTCCACCCACTGACCTAGTTTTTACATGTATTTAAGTTCCGTTTTTTTTGTCTGTCTCGTTGCTGATAATTGCGTGTGTGTTCCACCACCTCTGTAAGCATTTTCCCTTGTTTCTTTGTCTGTTGTGTTTGTATCTGGATTTACCGTTGCCGACCTTGCCTGTTCTTGATTGCCGCTCTCGGCTCTGCTCCACTGGACTCTGTTTATCGATCGCTCGACCCTCTGCCACGTCCATGGACTTCCCTCTAGTCATTGCCTCTGGTACACCCGTTTGCTGTTATGGACTTTGCATGTTGTACCCTGCCCTGTGAGTTTCCATTCTTAAATATTTTGCACTTGGATTTGCACGCTCCTAATCTCATTCATGACATATATATATATATATATATATATATAAATATTGTAAGAAGTCAGGGGAATTTTCTTACATATCATTTACTTATAATTTAATTAGCTCTTTTGTTTTATTCGAATTTATATGATTTTTCCGGTTCAAAACAAAGAATATACTCTATTGCCTAATCTGTCAAGCATTAAGCACAATTTAGTGTATTTAACCTTTCTTAATAATTAAAACACAATTTATTGAACTATCCTCCTTCATAAATGAACCTCTTGAATACTCAAACACACACACACACGCATACACATTCACACACAGTTCTGAGGATGAAAAGAAATTGTTTCACTAAAAGTCCAAATTATTTTCTACTAGTTCTAATATCATGAGAGAATTCATTAAGGTTTAGCTTATCGTTAACTTTCAGTTGCATCGTTCTGCAAGAAAGGAGGTATTTGTGTTTATCGCTCGGATAGGGCAGCTTGTTAGAGGGAATCCCGGCACTTCTGGTTGGCTGCGGTCTTCTTGTCGTCTTTGGGATTTCCTCGCCGGTGAATCGGTGTTGCCTTGGTGAGGAGAGGAGCGTATGAATGCTAGTTCTTCTTGAGTTCTTGAAGGACGGCAAAGTGCGCAGATTGTGGGTTGGCCTGTTCGCTGCTTCTCCAGTTGCTGGTTTGCTCTTGCCTGTTTTTTTGCCTTTTGCTTGTCTATTCTTCTGAAGTAAAGTTCCTTGGTTCCATGTTTTAACCTTTGAACTTTGTTCCGCCCCACGACGGGGAACTTCATCAGTTCAGTGAACTAATGAACTAATCAGTTCAGTGTTGCAGGGCAGGTCTTCTCCCTGTGTGGTTCCTAGTCATGTATAAATTAACATACATTAGCATGAGGTCTGCGAAGGAATGTTTCTGAAGATTGGTTGATAAATTTATAAGGTTTATAACTTCTTCTGTCTGATCTGAAGTATCAAGCACTCATTCCCACCATGAAGTTACAGATATTCCAGGCTTCCATTAGATATCAAACATGCCTATAATTCACACACAGAGTAAAAAATTTAACTTAATTTACCCAATAGCTATGCATATAAGTAATAGCACAATATCATAAACACCACAACGTATAGAATGCTTATAGGAAATTATTTGTCACCCTACATATATTTTATAGAAATGAGCTAAATTATTGTGCCTTTTTAAGAATGCTTACACACACATTTACACAGTTCACACAGTTACTTTGTTCATGGCGAAAAGACCGCGGATGGTGGGAGTGCTCTGACTCGAGGTTGCAGGAGGTCATGCTGAGGTGGTCCGGAGAGTTTTCTGGTGTGTAAATCAGATGCTTGTGTTTATTCAATTATTGATTTATGCTGGGTACTGGTCAAGGTGCACTGACCATCTGTGGCTTGAACAGCTCTTGATAAAACGTTCCCTATTCTGTTTTGATTCTTTGGCTGTTTTAAATCCAGAGAGAGAAAGACCAGGAGACAAGTCCAAGGATGGTCATTGATCAGTTTTACGACTCATGAACGGTTTAGGAGGAGAACTCAAGATTCTTGTAGTTCTTTTGAGGCTTGTCTGTTCACTGCTATCAGATCATACAATACAATATATATATATATAGTCGCAGGAGGAAGAATCACAAAACAAAACAGAGTGCGGTGAAGCCCCGGAGGGTGGATTTTATTTACAGGTGACAGTGAAAACAAACAGTCCAAAGATCCCAGGTGCGGTGTCCGGTGCTCTTGGTGCTCTTCCAAAGGTGCAGGTAAGTGCTCGGTGTGGGAGGCTGACCGGCTCAGACACTGCTTTCTGTGTAGGAGAGATAGAGAGAAGGGTTAGCTTAGTCGCGCTTCTCATGGAGAGGTTTCTCACTGTCTCACGGTTAGCTGCCGCTTTTGTAGCCGGCAGCTGATTAGCTTCAGCCGTGGCTGGTCAGCCTTTGATGAGGTGTAGCAGGTGAATTGTGTCCGTTTCCAGGGCGACGCTGATGATCCATCGGGACCCCCGTCACACTCCCCCCCGCTAAGCGTCGTCCTGGTCCTGTGTGCAGAGAGAGATAGAAGGGGAGACATAGGGGGTGGAAGGGGAGTGACCCCTGACAGACCTGCAAAAGTTGCCCAGACGCGAGAGAGGCCGTCAGCGTTGGCGGTGCCGGCCCGATGGCGCATGTCGAAGTGGAAGTCCTGGAGCGCGAGGAACCACCGAGTCATTCTGGGGTTCGTATCTTTGGCCCGGGACATCCATTGGAGCGGAGCGTGGTCAATGACAAGGGTGAATCTTCGGCCGGGGAGGTAATAGCGCAGCTCCAGGACTGCCCACTTGACGGTGAGGGCTTCCTTCTCGACGGCCGTGTAGTTTCTCTCGGCTGGGCTCAGCTTCCTGCTGATGAAGATGACGGGATGCTCCTCGCCCTCCTGGACTTGTGACAGGACGGCTCCCAGTCCTGTGTTGGAGGCATCCGTCTGCAGCAGAAAGGGGCAGCCGAAATCCGGGGCACGGAGCACGGGCTCCTTGGTGAGGGCTGTCTTCAGTGCCTGGAAAGCATCTTCAGCTGCTGGGGTACACAGCACTTTTTCGGGCTGCCCCTTCCTGGTAAGGTCTGTCAGAGGGGCGGCTAAGAAGGAGAAGTTAGGGATAGAGCAGCGATAGTACCCCGCCAACCCCAAAAAGGCCCGTACCTGGGTTTTCGTTGTAGGAGTCACAGCTGCTTGGACGGCCTCGACCTTCTTCTCCTGGGGCCAGATGAGCCCCCGGCCAACCTGGTACCCCAGGTACTGGGCATCAAACTGAGCGAGATGGCATTTTCGGGGGTTGGCGGTCAGCCCAGCCCGTCGGAGCTCGGACAGCACCCTCCGCAGACGGTCCAGATGGTCCTCCAATGCCTCGGAGTGAATTACCACTTCATCCAAATACGCGGCTACGTATGCCTGGTGGGGACGCAGGATAATGTCCATCATGCGTTGAAAAGTTGCTGGAGCTCCGTGTAATCCAAAGGGAAGGGTCCGGTACTGCCAGTGCCCACTAGGGGTAGAGAAAGCTGTTTTTATTTTTGCAGATGATGAAAGAGGTACTTGCCTTTGCCTTTGGTTAAGTCCAGCGTTGAAATTTACCGGGCCCTTCCTAACCTGTCGAGCAGCTCGTCCACCCGAGGCATGGGGTATCCGTCAAACTCCGAGACTTCGTTGAGCTGGCGAAAGTCATTGCAAAAGCGGAGGGAGCCGTCAGGTTTTGGGACCATCACGATTGGGCTGGACCATGGGCTGCGGGATGGCTCTATTACCCCTAACTTCAGCATGTGTTGAATTTCCTCCTCTATTGCCTGCCGACGGGCCTCGGGGACCCGATAGGGCCGCTGCCTGACGATAACTCCTGGAGCCGTCTGGATGTTATGTTCAATGATGGTGGTTTTCCCGGGGACAGAGGAGAACACATCAGAAAACTGACTGACCAGGTGCTGGAGCTCTTTCTTCTGGCTGGCCGACAGATGGGGATTCATGTCAACAGCCACGGGCTCGGAGGTGACTAGGGCCACCAGCTGGTCCCGGGTTCCGATCCACTTCTTCAGAAGATTTATGTGGTGCAGTTGGGTAGGGTGGCGGCGGCCAGGTTGTTGCACTCAGTAGGTTACCGGGCCGATTTTCTCCAAGACAGTATACGGCCCCTGCCAGGTAGCCAGAAACTTGCAGGCAGCTGTCGGGACCATCACCCGATCACCAGGCTGGAAAGCCCGTGGCTGGGCCGGCCGATTGTAGCGCAGCTGCTGGGACTGTTGGGCCTTCGTCATCTGTTCCCGGACTAACGGCATGACTCGGTCGATTTTTTTACCCTCATCTCGCGGACATGCTCGATCATGGTGCGGTGTACTGCCGGCTGCTGTTCCCAGGCCTCCCGGGCCACGTCCAGGAGTCCGCGAGGCTGACGACTGAAGAGCAGTTCAAACGGGGTGAAGCCAGTTGAGGCCTGCGGCACTTCCCTGATGCCGAAGAGCACATATGGTATCATCTTGTCCCAGTCTCGTCTGTCCTCCGCGGCCACTCGTCGGAGCATTTGCTTCAAAGTTTGATTAAACCTTTCGAAAAGCCCATCTGTTTGGGGATGATGTACACCATGGTCCTCAACTGCTTCACCCCAAGCAGAGGTCAGCCGTTAGCCGGGACATGAACGGGGTCCCCTGGTCAGTCAGAATTTCCTTGGGGATCCCCACCCGGCTGGCGAGGAGGAAGAGCTCTTGCCTTTGCCGTGGCCTTCCGTAGAGGTATGGCTTCAGGATACCGGGTGGCGTAGTCTACGATGACTAGAATGTGCTCATGTCCCCGGGCTGATTTAGGCAGCGGTCCCACCAGGTCCATCCCGATGCGCTCGAAGGGCACCTCAATGATGGGCAGTGGAATCAGCGGACTGGGGGGAGGAGCTATTGGCGACGTGATTTGGCACGTTGGGCAGGCTTGACAAAACCTCTTCACCTCAGCTTTGATTCCCGGCCTGTGGAACCGATCCCGGATTCGTTGAGCCGTATTGGCGGCACCCAGATGGCCAGCCATGGGATGTCTGTGAGCGAGTTCCAGGATGGCCTCCGTCTTCACCCTGGGTACCACCAGGAGTCGTTTCTCCTCCCCCCTTCGCTGAACGACACAGTACAGTAAGCCACCTTGGACCACAAAGTGCGGGAGAGGATGTGGTCGCGGTTGAACGTCTTTCCCCTCTGTTACTCTCACTTGAGTCCAACAATGTTTCAGTCGCTCGTCGTCGTGCTGCTCTTTGGCAAAAGAGCTGCCCTCAGTAGCCTGTCGAAAGACATCAAAATAAATGTTAGCATTTTCAGGGGGCGACTCACCATCTCTCCCGCTGTCGGAGGCCAATAGCGCTGGGCGGCGTCGTGGTCTCCATGGTGGCTTCTGGGTCCGACGGCTCCCTCTCGGGCTGGCAGGCTGTGCATTGGCGGCAAGGAGCTGGTCAAACCCCGGCCAGTCCCGTCCCAGCAAGACTGTCACAGGCAGTTCCTTCACCAAGCCGACTTCCACGGGCCAACTCCCCAGGACCGCGCTGATGGTGACTCGACATACTGGCACTTGGCGGGTGTCTCCGTGAACACAGGTGATGGGGACTGTCGCCTTCGAGTCCGACCGTGGAGGTACGACGCTCGGGCGTATTAGGCTGATGGCGCTGCCTGAATCCAACAGGGCAGTATATGGTTTCCCGCTCACCTGCACTTGGACCTCTGGGGAGCCGTAGGGGACTTCCCGGTGTAAAGCACAGCCTGCCAACCAAGGCCGGGGCGGAGGTGTTGGTCGTGAGATGCCTTCTGGCGCGCGCCGCTCCTGGATCACCCTCCGGGGAAAAATCGGTGCACGCTCCCCCGGCTCCCCGCTGTAAAGCAGCATCCGCCAGCTCGATGGCCTCTACCACTTCCAGAGGCGTGCGTGGGTTCCGCATGCTGACAGCTTGTCGGTGGGTTCGGGGTAGTGCACGAAGCAGCCGGTCTACAATTACTCTTTCCATCACTTGGGCACCCGAAGCGCCCTCCGGCAGGAGCCAATGGTCAGCCAAACGCATGAGCTCTGCCACCTGGGCACGGGCCGGCTGACGGGGCTTAAACTCCCATTCGTGGAACTTCTGTGCGGCGCAGGTAGGTGACAGACCGAGGCGGGCCAATATTTCAGCTTTAAGCGCATCAAAGTCAAAGTTTAGCGCTGCTTGTGCACGGGAATCCGGAAGCGGAACATTGTGTGCGGACGCGGTTTCTACCCGGAGCGCTGTTGCTCCATTTCCGTCTGGCGTGTGGCAAGATGTTCTACTATCTGTTGCTGGCGGATGCTAACCTCGGTGAGCCGCTGCAAGAATTCCTCCATGGCGGAGGGAGGAGCGCAGTCGGGATCCAGGCTGAAACACACAAAAAAAACCGATGAAAATCCAAAGAAATGTTGTTTGTGATTCTTCACAGCGCTGCCCGCATTCTCCACCAGATGTCGCAGGAGGAAGAATCACAAAACAATGCGTGCTGTGAAGCCCCAGAGGGTGGATTTTATTTACAGGTGACAGTGAAAACAAACAGTCCAAAGATCCCAGGTGCGGTGTCTGGTGCTTTTGGTGCTCTTCCAAAGGTGCAGGTAAGTGCTCGATGTGGGAGGTTGACCGGCTCAGACACTGCTTTCTGTGTAGGAGAGATAGAGAGAAGGGTTAGCTTAGTCGTGCTTCTCAAGGAGAGGTTTCTCCTTGTCTCACTTTGATGAGGTGTAGCAGGTGAATTATGTCAGTTTCCAGGGCGACGCTGATGATCCTTCGGGAAGCCCGTCACACTGTGCAGCCTAATGAACCAAACTGAAAGACCATTTTAAAGGCTCGAGAAACCTTTGCAGGTGTTTTACGGATTAGCATGTCACCATGTTCAATTTGTTCAGA